>VWZK01010000.1:94394-115323 GCA_013396935.1 Baryphthengus martii | reverse complement strand
ATGATCTTTCGAGGTCCCTTCCAGCCCCTAACGTTCTGTGATTCTGTGAACTCCCCCTTTCATCCAGAAACTCCCACATTAGAAGTGACTTGTTACTTTTCAGATACCTTAGAACAACACATCAGTCCACTGTGTTTCAAAAACCATCATACTCCATAGAAATATCACGCATCAATGCACTAGCATTGAACAGTTCATTTTAAATCGCTTGTATTTCATGTCATAACACAAAAGCAAATAGAGCATATCCAAAGTCACAGACTTTACAAGGTTACATAAAGATACAAGCAACAAAACGAAAATAAGTTTCCTTCATGTATTTTATATGAAGGTCAAAACTAAAATGCATATCTTTCTCTCTCTCTCTCAATGCTTTACCTGACAGTGATGATGTCACCAGGAAATTTATACTTTTTTCTCACCTGCAAAGTTATATTCACAGAAGGGAATAATCCACGCATAGAATCCAATTGGGTTTTCTTCAGTTAAGATGACAATGACCTTACCTTGCTCTGACTTCTTTTCTACACCATTCCCCAGATGAAACAAATCCAGAAACTTGAAGATTGAGAAAGGCTGAAAAATGTCATTGGGGTGATTTCCTTAGGGAACTTGAAATAGGATTTTGATTACTTTTCTCATGAGAATCTACATCAAACTGACAATAAAAATTTCTACTTGTTCTGCATTTATTAGAGCTCCATAGGCACAGCTATCCATCACACACTTTAATTGTAGCAAGTACAGTCATTAAGCAAAATCTGCTTGTAGGATAACTCATGTCCAACAGACAATACTGGTACTGGAGTGTAGATGTAAGACACTGCATAATGTGGGTGTCCTTCTCAAGCTATAGCTAACATACATGCTAAAGTTAAATCTCTACCATGGCTCTAGCCAAATAAAAGTAATACAGTTGAATAATTTAAAGCAAAAGTAGTTGACTAATTTGGATTTCTCCTGCTACTGATAACATAAATATTAGTAGTTTGTTCATAAATAAATCTCAAGAATTTTACTTTAATATTATGCATAGAACTTAAAAATGAAGCATCAGAATCACAATCTGAATAAGCAAGTGCTGTATTTAAGTATCTTCTTTTAATATTGTCTTAATATTGACATACAGCATTGACTGATAAATCAAATTTCTATGTACCTTCTGTAAATAAGATCTCTCTTTTTTTTGCTAGAGTTAAGATACACAAAAAAAATGACAAGTATAAGCAGTGGACAAGCATACCATACTATTCTGCTGTTCTCTCAAGATTTAAACTGAACTTCAAGGTTTTCAAGAAAACAATTGGCAGGAAAAAGGTATTTAAAGCAACAGTAATGAGTCAGCTATAGACAAAAAGGGTCAGTTGTTTGATAAAAAACTTTGACCTGAAAAGGAGCTGGTTCAAGTAGTTGAAAAATGTACCCTTGTTCTCACTATTATCCGGAAGCACAATTTATAATATCTTCGTAACACTATTTTGTATTTCTAGCTCTAGACATCTAGAAAGAATGTTTATATTTTTCTTTTTAAAATGAAACTTTCTCTTAAAAGATAATCTGATTTTGTAGAAATTAGCATACTTGATAGGCCAGTTTACAGTTGGCTTCCTCCTCTAGCAGAAGGCAATGCATTGTCCTGCATCACATGAGCATGGCTGCATCTGTCATGTTAACTCTTTGCTACTGTACTAGCAAACCCACTTCCATGCTTCTATCAGACTCTCTATTACCCTTTTTATTGTTCTTTAGACATGTTATCTCTCTTACTTCCCTCCCTTTTTTTCTCATTAATTTTCACCTCCACAAGCCTCACTTAGTATTGAAATTTTGATTTTTTTCCGTTAATTAGCTCCTTTTAAGAGCTCTAACTAATACTATCTCAGAAAAATAAAAGCGTCTAATTACTCTCAACTTTAATGTTTTTCTCATCACCTTGAATTCAAATTCAGACTTTTTTGTTCTTCTAGAGGTGGATACTCACTGCCAAGCACTCGTTAGCTTCAGCAGGCCTCTGACAACACAGAACAACCAAACTCCAATATTTTATTATAATCCATTCCAACTTCCTCGTAAGTTTTTATTGCAACTCCAAAACACATGGATCTTTTCTTGCAAGCAATTATTTCCCCTAAAATTGTTTCTTAATACTTCTAGTTCTTAGTAAGGATTTTCCTTCCCCACAAACTTGTATTACAATACCATGCAATATAAGAAAAAAAAAAAAAAGTTGAATGTTAGCTTGTTGAATACACAGCTGCACTGATACATCTACTGGAACTTTCTTTCTTTTGGCACTGAATTATCTTTTGTACTTGTATATATGGTGTAAAAGCCTTCAGTGCCAGTAAAGCATAAACATAAGAATTCCATCCCAGTTGCCTTTTCAGTTCACTTTTATTCTCTCATTCTTGTTGTCCAGAGAGATCAGAAATAGATGCAAAAAATGCTCTTGCACCCCTTCCAAAGCTCTTATTCTGGATTAGCTGCAACATTTCCCTGAAAGCAGGGAGTAGTCTCAGTTAATAATTGTTGCAATTGCCATGTTTCAGCCTGATACTTCTTGTAAGGTAATTGTGGGACCCACAAATAAGAGTGTTAGAAAAGTACAGTAATTCAATGGAATTTTTTTTTTGGTTCTGGAAGTATTTGCAAATATTAAAGGAAAAAAAAAATCTCACTACTATTTGACCTATAAACAGCTCATTTATCTGCTGGAAGTTTTGCCTCATTGATTTCTACTGTTGCTCTTTTTGTACTATCTCTTCAGCTTTTCCCCCCAGTTATAGAAGACTCCACAGGAGAAATGAGACAGCGGGAGGGAAGTGAAAACACTCTAAAAACCATGAAAAGAGATTCCAAATATAGCTCCTTTTCACTTTGCTTGACTACTATCTGTTAACACTTAAGTCTGAGTAAGAGTAATATCCTAACAAAGTTAAGTGGTCATGATAACAAAACAGATTGCCTATCACGGTGCCTAAAGACCTCATAAAATTAGAAGATAGGCTAAGTTGTCTCTTTTCAATCCTAACACATTTTGGATAGACCATACATTCAACTCAAACATCCAGAAACCAGAGTCATAACCTAAAAATCATCATGTCTGCTTCATTGTCTACTGTTTCTTCTAAATACTTTCTGTATCTTTTTTTGTCTCCAGCTGCTGAGCAATTATTTGAAGAGCGTCTTCTCTATCAAGTAACTTGCAATTCCCTTTTCATACGGCAAATTTACAATCACTAAGTGGAACTAACTCCACACAGCCAGTTTTCTGTACCATAGCTTTGATCATACACAAGATGATGGAGTTCTCGTCCTTTCCTCCATCCTTTTGAAGTAGGGGTTGTTCTTATTTGTAAAACCAAAAAAAACCCCAGGTGCTCACCAGGAAGTAACATATTCACAGAGAGCTTAGTGTCCTGATTTGGGTTAGAACAGAAATAATTTGGTTCAGTGAATTTAATTTTCAGCTCAGCTTCTTCTAGTTAACAGCACTTTCTGAAGTTAGCAGCATATTTTTGCCGGGAGTGTCTGCTTCTAGCAGTGATAATGCTTCATGTTTAGAGTTACTGGCAAAGATCAGCATGTAGACCAGGGGCACTGCTAAATCTTTTGTACCGCATTGGGGTTGCAGAAAGTAAAAGGCTGCACCCATGGGGAGAAGCAGACAAGACTGGTGATCCTGAACTGACCAGTGGGATATTCCATCCCATGTATATCATATCCTGTATAAAGCTGAGACATCACGAGGGTCAAGCTCTCTTCCTCAATAGCCTGCAGTTGAGGAGGACTCTGTCTATTCTATTCTGCCTTTGATCCCGCTCGGCGTGTTTCTGAATCCAGTTTCAGTATCCAACTCGAATCTGGTTCATGTCTTCCACTGAGTCCAGTCTGGGACATTCCCAGTGCCTGCTCCCCATCTTCAGTGACAATGGTGATGTAACAGAGCATTTTTTGTAGGTCTAGAGGATGGCCCTGACCCTAAACCCTAACGTTTAAAAATAGCAAAAAAAATTACATATCAGGATATGTATTTACAACTCAACATTAGCATTAGCATCTAAACTAATTCTCTTCATTTACCTGTTTCATATATCTCAGGTCTCCAATAAGACAGCAGAATATGGCTACAACTATTTTCTGTTACTTAAAATTACTCTGAAATTATCTCCTGAATGAGCAATTTCACTGAATGTGGAGTTATTATTGTTGTCCTTTTAAATCTTGATAAGTACTAAAAGTCGCTAATTCCTACCAGCAAGCTAAAAACTCAGGATGAACATACTGTCAGTGAACTGGGTCATTCGGCTTTCATTAATCATAGCAATAAAACCTAATCACTGCCTTCCTCCATTCCTAACCAATGGCTTCCATTTTCATGTTAGAGAATGGAGGAACTTCATTGTTTGGTTTTTTTTTACTGCAAGTTTCACAATATTGAATCAGTTAACGTGATGACACATTATTATTGAATATTAGCACATCATTACTGGCAGAATGCAAATACTTTCCAAGCAATTTTGAAAATACAGGTCTCTGCACTCATAAACTGCATACATTCCCAGATGTGTATCTTCCCTTCTCTAAATTAGCAAGATGCGCTACCCAATGTGTAAACCATTAAAAGCAGTACTAGAAGAATAGACTAGTAGTATCACAGGCAGTAAATAATTACAGTACATACGCAACTTGTAAAAGCAACAGGATCCAACATTTTGGGATATATTTATCCACCAAATCCACATGTGGAGGGAAAAAAAAAAAAAAAGCAACAACTAAAGATTCTCAGTTTCAGTTCTGCATCCTTATGGATCTAAAAGTTTAAAATCTAGTTTGGACATTTTCTTATTCATAGGCACATAAAGTTGCTGCATAATTAAGCCTCCACCAACAGGGCAGATACATTCAGATTTCCACTGTAATGTGCACACAGAAGTACCTAACTCCTCATGCTCAATGTGCATACTTTAACAGCTTTCACCCACGCTCTTAATCTTTCCTGTTCTGCTCTGAAACACAAAAATACCCGAAGCAAAAGCAAAAAAGAAGTCTATGCTTGTCCGCTGCTGAAGGCATTCTCCCAGGAGACCAGGATCTATTCCTATTTTAGTCAATGCAAGCAAAGGAGGGGCTTCAAAATGGTAGATCAAACAGTTGTCATTGTCAGATACCTTTGCACTCTCACAAACACAGGAGATAAAATGAATCCAGGAAAGAAAGTGTTAAATTCTGGATCTTACCCTCAGTAGCTGTTGGGTAGGCTACAAATTGAATGTGAATTATGAGTCAGAAAAAGACTACTCATATCTTCTGTCCCTCTACAGGCAATTACAAAAGACTGGCTGAAGTCAGAAAATGAAGACAGTGGTTGCTGAACACATGCATCTCACAGGAAGCTTTAACACTTAGCAGACTCCTGTCATTGTCACTCCAAGTCTAAAATGTTGACTAGAAGAGCTATATGGCTCTATTTCTCTGAGATTTTTGGCAAGCCGTCTAGAAATTTTGTCATATGGTAGAAAAATAAACCTTGACATATAACATTCTGGCCTTGCCACTTAACTATGCCTGTCTGCACACTAAACAGTTACATGCTACTGAAAAAGAACTTACTTTTACCTCCCATTCTCAGCAAAGACAGCAAACATCAACTCAGTATGGTAAAAACAATAAGACTGGTGCCTAGACTTGGCTTATAGCTCTCATACAAGTCTATGACAGCACTAAATGAGAGAAAAAAAATGTTTACATTGTGTTTATCTCAGTGATAGTAGCCAAAACATGTCCTGACCCTAGACTGACTTATGCTGTGTGTGGTATGAGGATGTCAACAGTCCAGGTTCCCTTGGACTGCAGGTGGCTCTCCATCAATTCAAGTACACGGAGAGCCAATGATTTATAGTTAAAAAATATCTCCATCTTGTCATTTGGGAGAAATGAAATATATACACATTGCTAAAAGTTACAGAAGTTTTATGTAATTCTTCATACTCTTCTTATTTATGTGCCTGCTTTTCAGATATTTACAGATGTTGCACTGATGTCTCCTCACCTGATCTGTACAAATAGACTTATCGTTGGAGGGGAAGACTCACATTTTATCCATGGCCCACTCCTCTAGACCTGAGAAAAAAAAGTTTGTATAAGCAGTTCCAGAGGGAAAATCCAAAGGGAAAGTCCAAAGGTGTGCAAGTGCTGATGATTTGGGCTTCCAGCAATGGAACTTCTGCAAGTAGTTTGGCTGCTTGGGCAGCCTGCAACCACTCTGAGGGCAGTGGCACATTCAGATCCTGTCAACACTACTCCCATTCATCCATCCTCCTCCTCACTTATCCTCTGAAACAATAGGTTTGAACAGTATCACACACATATTTAGCCATGGTAAGTCTCCCATGATCCCCTTCCACCAGTTGAACTCCCAGATTTAAACATCCAGCACTCACGCACTGGACTGCTTCTACTGTCACTGGGCTAAAAGAATAGAAACGGAAGATGAGCTGTTTCTGTATACCCCAAAAATACTAATCAGCAAATACCAGCTAGGTCCAATTGTAAGCCTAATCATTTTGCACAGCTACATAATGGTAGAAAGCAAACTAGTTGTGCATTCTCTCTCCAGGAGCCCTCTAGCCTTTCATGGAAACGACAGCAAGAAAACACACTAAAAAACCTGACAGAGCCTTGCCCCACTGTGCCATAGAAATATAGGACCTATCAAATAAGGCACACGTCTAGGTGATAGGAGATTTTGGTTCAATTTCCAGCTGTGTTAGGGCTCTAATACTCAACCTTGAATAAACTGTGCCTGAAAATTGGCTTTCTCCACCTTGAAAAGGATTTTGGTGGTTCGTTGTTTTATCCTGTAAAAACTAAGTTCTACAGACACAAGAGGTAGGTATTAGTATGTTTCACATCTTCATCTTGACTATCTGAAAATGTATTCTTCCATGCCAGTGGCACTGCTGTTCGGTTGTTTATCATGTACTTTTCCATCATCCAACAACAAGTACTTTCTGGAGAGTCTTCAAGATTGTTTTACAAAGCACTTGAGACTGTTTTGTTTTCATTTGGTTTCTTTTGTTGATTATTTTCTTTAAGCATTTTATTCTCAAGGATTTGGCTAAGACATGACCATTAAAAAATTATTCAGCAGTATGTAGTTTCTGTTTTCCATTTAAGTTAACTTTTGCACAAACAAATCTCAAAGGATTGAATATACTTTCTCCACTTTCCTGATTCTTTCCCCTTGAATACTGCTTTCTGTCTGGGCAGCATCCCTTCCCTTTGTAGAACAATTATTAAAACCAAATGTTGCTTGAAATATGGATTATATTTACCTTTCTTCTAGAATTAAAATCATAGTGTTTTTGTTACCTTCTTGTTTGTTCAAATTCTGTCACCAGGTTTACATAAAGTCAGGTAGTGTTTCTCGAGACCAAGGAATATGATGACAGGAAGAAAGCAGACCAGAATGAAAGACAAAAAATATGACCCATTCAAAAGAGACCCAGAGAACTTCTCCAGTCTCCACTCCAGAGAGGCCCAGCTTGCTAAAATAAACTTAATCTATCAAAAGCATGGTTAATCTAGGTCATGGTTTTGTTTTCTATTCCCACCCTGTCCCTTACTTTTATTAAAGCCACAACTCGGACTCTAGAAGGCTATGAAAACACTGAACCCAATCATAACTTGCAAAGACAAAGTCTGTGACCAGCTGAAGCAAAAAGAAACAAAAAAGGATTGCAAAATTGCTTAAAAATACTGTCGTAAAGTCTCTACAGCAGAGACTTTCAAAACTGTACTAGAGTGGCAACTATGCAGCTTCCATTACATTTTATAGGGGCTGTATATCTGTGTTGTCTATATTGCTCTGAAAAACCTCAGTCTGCATGCCTAATGCCAATAACATAGCGCTTGGAATTTATTGCTTCATTCAAACTCACTCTTCCCACCAAAATATTCTCAAATTCTGAAAGTCTAGAATAGCTTCAAATACCAATCTGTACAAAGAAATAAAATTCAATTACAGAAACAATTCCTCTTTTCCTTGAGTATTTAGCATAGACCCAGAATGAGGGTTGAAATCTGATGTACTCCAACATACAGGGTCTACAAGCAGTTTTTATTCAGTTGGAAACAAACTAAGACTCAGCCAGGGAATATTTAGGTAAGCCAAAGAAGCCACATTGGCAAGGAAACAAAGAAATCTAACCCATACCTATTCATTACAATTATTTCTGACATACAGACTTAACCTAAAAATCTTTGAGAAGCTCTAAAGATATAGTTGTCTACAACTGTTCCTTCATAAAACTGGCATTTTACAGAATGTGGATCCATTAACAAAAAATATACTACATCCCCCAAAGTCCCAAGTCTTACATTTACAAGAGGTCAATTTCTTTCCTCTCTAAACCTCAGTCTTGATACTGAATTAACAATTATTTCATATAAATTGCTTTCCCAGGGGTAACTTCCAGTTAACAGATACTCTCTCCTTTACTGCTGTTCTCTGGTTCCACCTGAGTTTTTAAATGACCACAACAGCTAGCCACAATAAAAACAAAACCAAACCCCACAAAACCCAAACAAACAAACAAGAAAAGGATCAACATTTCCAGCAGGACCAAAACAAGGGTTTGTTTGTTTTTTTCTCACACAGTCAGTACCTTAGCATCTGATTGAGAACTTTTAAGTATTTTAAAAATCAGCTAGTTGTTTCTTCTAACCCTGCAAAACAAGATTTCTGTGACCTATTATCACAGGATCATCCCTTTGCAGGATGAGTAAAAAATACCCATGACCCCCAACACAAATAGCAAAATATACCACCCTCAATACAAATCACAAGGCACATCATCCAGTAAAAACACCTAGTTAGATCTTGGCTAAACATTCCTCACAGAGATAAGGCTACAAATGGGCACCAAAAAGCGTTATTATGCAATTCTACACAAACTCCCTAATTCACTTGAACAAATAAGTCCATTGGAAGGCTTTTGTGTTTTAACCACAGCTACAGAGATTATTTGTTAGTATGTATACTTCATACAATAAGGAATAAAAGTTTTAATGCTACGCAAGATACCTATTAATAATTTAACTCCTAAAATGGTGATGGGTTCTAAACCCGGTGTTTAAAAGTATGTATAATTTCTATAGGACACCACGAACAAAATTAATTTCCAGTACTTATACACTGTTATAAGCCCTTCTTGTCATCTTACAAAAGGATAGAATTAGGACAAAAGTTACAAAATCAGTTAACTGTAATGATATAAGTAACTACTTGCTTAATTGATAACTGATACTACCAATAAAGCAATATAGAGGATTTTGATTGCAATCTCAAAGATATAATCAGAATACACCAACATATTCCAGAATAATCTCCCCCAGAACATAATAGAGTACATACACACGTTTATATTCTGATCAGTTGAATTAATGACTAATAGGTACAAAAAGCTCTTAAATCTCCACATCAAGGACAAGCTTCCATAACTATGAAAGCAGAGAACATGAATATAGGATTTATCTCATTCAAAACACTGAAAAGGGAGTTTGTGGGGGGAGGAGGAAATACCAGTGAGTGCCTCTTTAGCAGCAGCTCCATGCCACTTATTTGTAACAAACCCTCTACTAAGTTCAGGCTTTTCTTCACCTTCAGGACTACACATGTTTTTTTTCCACTGAAGCCACATCTACACAGGAGAGAATTCAGTTTCACTTATTACATGCCATGATCCACATGTTCATCTGTTGGTTCCCAAAATCCAGAGACTTGACAAAGAACATGAGCTACTAAGCCTGTTGAGTTTCTTGCCTGGGATCCACCACTGAAACTAGCTGTCTGAAGCAAAGAAGAAATAGCAACCTGTGAGAAGGCAGTGAAACAGTGACAAAACCCTAGGGAAAGGGAAGTGAGGAAGCGGTGTTAGGAGGAGAACCACACACTAGGAGAAGGATTTGGCATCTTGAAATGTAAATTTCTCAAAAAAATACAGAGAGACTCCACATTAATTCCTTCCAACCAACTCTAACATACTTTGCTTCAACTCGTTCTTCACACACAAAGATTGAGCATTTTGTAAATCTAGCCAAAACAATATTAACCAACGCTTTTAGGCATTCACTGTATCATTTTAGATTCTGTGCTGTATAGGTCTGCTTCTGCATGCATACGGACAAAAACATCAGAATTATGCATGACATATCAAACACTATTTAAAACATACACATAATTCTCTTCTTCCTCATTCACCTTCTTTTTCCTTGTCAGCCATCTTCTTCTGTCTCTCTTCCCTCCTCACCTCCCGATTCCCTTCCCTAGCTTTTGTCAGCCTTTTCTCTACTCTCTTTTCCCCAAGTCTTTACGCACTCTTACTCTTTTGCTTTTCACATTTGCTTTTGGCTAAAGTGTTCTTAACACTACTTGAATAAATACAAGCTGAACGGATACCACAGGCACTAGCCACTTTATTGTGCTGTAGTAAACAATACTTTGGCTTTTTGATTGCTGCTGCCTGGAACAATGGATTGTGCTCAGCTTATACTCGCTTCATACATATATTGTTTCAGTTAATAGAAAGTAATTTCTTATTGATTGCAGAAGCTTCTAAAGAATGTTTGAGGAAAAGAAACCCATAGAAACAATCTAAACAGGGTAGGGAATAGAATATAAAACTGTCTGGCCTCATGACAGTACACGCTGCATGCATACATGAAGTAGAAGATTATAATTTTAAGAGCTCAGACATTCAAAGAATGGAGAAAGGATTGTTATTCCACATACGCTAAAGGCTAAATTTCCCAATTAATTCAGCTTTCATTTCCTCAATTAAATTAATGAACAGTCCTAGTATCCCGATACAAGTCACCTTTTTCCCTAAACCTCTTCTCTCAGTCTTCCTCTTCCACCTCAACTGGCCTCCGGACCCCAGAGCAAAGAGCAGGAGGAGGAGAAAGCACAGTGTTACTGTTGATCTATCCAGGGTAGGCAGGAGCTTCACAAAACCATCTGTTTCTGGGCAGAGATAATCAGGATAATCCAGACCTTAAGTTATGAAAGCAATATTTAAAGTAACAACAAACTGTCCTGCTACATGTGTGTAGGGAAGGGAACACTTCAGCTCAAATAAATTTGTTACCAATTATGAGAAAATTAAGTCTGAATATCGAACTCATCCAGAGGATAACTTTTCCACTGAAATCAAACTTCACTTGTGGAAGGGGATGGGGCATGAAGGAATAGAAACACAGGCCTCTCATAACATACATACAGAAGAAATGCTGATGAATAGAAAGAGGTGAGAACAAAAGAAAACAAACGCGAAGGAATTTAAGTAATTGATTTGAAAACACAGGATATGTTCAGCATTGCAATCTTCTTTGCTTGTACTGTACAGCAGCAGGAGAATGTACTCTTCTTGTTGAACATGTTGGTTTGATTTTAGCCCAGGTCCTGTACTATCAAACCATTTTATCCATAAACTTTCTTTCTTCATTATTATAGAGGTTGTTATTAATGTTCTTACTCGGTTTCTGTCCCTGAAATTCCTTTCCTTTAATATGCTCTGAAGGGAATTTGGCAGAAAGTGTTCTTCTCCCTATAGAGATGGGGAAAAGGTCCCTTGCCCTCTTAAACTACACTTAGGGCTTGTGAGATGCAGAGAAGGAAGTGGAGAATGATGACCAAGGCAAATAACGAGAAAAAGAAAGCTATAGTCTTTGCTCATTTAAAGTTGCTCCAAGAAGCATAAACCATAAGCAGATCCTAATCAGCATTGAAAATAATGACTTTGCCTGTCTTCTGCTGGTTTGTCTCTTCCAAACACATGTTTATTCAAGTTGTGAGTACTTAAGCAAGATAGTGTTATTTACTTCACTTCATCCAGTGTGGTCTTTCTCAGGCTCACAGAGTGCTTCCTTAGTTTTCTTTGGACTGAGTTTTAGATGCATATACCATAAAAGCTAACTTGGCACGTTGCCTCTTGGTGGTGATGGAAACCCAATCTTTGGTACTCTCAAGAATGCACTCTTTATTAAGGAAATATATTATTAATGTTATTATTACTATCTATGTTTTATTCTTGGCAGCACTGATAAGACCTCCTGCTCACTCCAGGGTAAACAGTCAAACTTTGTCTAATTCAGAATTGAAATGAGGATGATGATCCCTGCCTTACCAGTGGTGGTGGTGGTGAAAATACACTTTTTCTTCAGCTTTTCCCTGTTTGTGGTTACAGCAGCCTTGCAGGTTCAGAAGAGCAGAACGGCCAATGTCAGCCTTGTGAACTGACACAGAAATAGTTTCACAGAAATGCTGGTAAGAGATGCTCAAGTACAAGCTGCTCATTATCGTCTCTATTAATTTTTCACTTTGTAACTATTAACTTCTAGGTGCCATGAACTGTAAAAGCAAACTTTAGGACAATTCATATCACTAAGCCAAAGCGGAAAGGAAAGTCCATCTTGTATTATATGGAAATAATTACTGTTGCAATTTTTCGTCTCTGTTAAAAGAAAGCCAGCATAACTCTAGCTAACCCTTCAAAGAAAACAAATCTCAGGGAGAATACAGAGAAAACACTGTTCAGTGTCCTATTACATATTACAAGATAACAGTAAAGTTGATTTTACACAGTAGGCCAAGAAATGTAAACTTTTAGAAAGAATGTTTAGACCTTAACAAGAGGGAAGAAAATGAAGAAATAAAAATATCACAATATACACCCAGAATTTTAAGTTTATTTTTTCTCTGTTTTTATAATAGCAATGATTTCTAAGATTCCTGTGATTTGGCAAAACCCACAAGCTGATTTAATCTAAGATGTAGTTATTTTTCTTCTTTATCCACAAAGAATTCCATTAACCTTGAGTTTTCAGTGTCAAAACTGTAATGGTGAAGTCTGCAGTTTATATTTCTCTTTGTACTTCCAAAAACATTTAGTAAAAATATGGCTGAAAGCAATCTGCAGAAGGTATAGAGGTAGCTAATGGAAAACAATACGACAGATCAACACAAGGATTTTTAAAAAGACCTCATTTGTCTGCCAATATCATTGTCAGTTAATTTTCTTTTTTAATAAATTCTAAAAAATGAAGAGTAGGAAGTGCTAAACTTCAGTCAGAAGGATTCTGTACTTCAAAATTAGGTGATAAATATGATTTAATATAGGATCACCTTACCTTTTTAATACCACTGTTTTAAACCTTACTTTATGTTTCACATAAATTATACTTCTGCAATTCATATCATTTATGAATGATGTGTCCTTTAAAGAATTTGACAACAGACTGATCTAAGATCAAGGGGAAGTTCTTCAGAATGCTTTTAGGAATAAACATCAATCTGACATAATTTTTTAGGCATTTTGAAGCGAAGTATCAATTTTATCAGATAATTATCTATTAGAGGTCAGCGTATGCCACTTTCTAATCATTTTTCATTACAAATATAACACAGAGAAGGTATATATGTACTGGAACACATTTTGCTAAGTAGTCCTTCAGTCTTCAGGAAGATAGACTAAGTAAAATAAAGATGTCTAAGCTGCTCTCTTGATCCAAACAAGCGGCATAGGATGTACAAGTCTCTTTTTATGGTACTGTTCTAGCAGGGATAAATTAGTGAAAGAAAACCTTAAACTAATTATGGCCAATATTCAATGCCATCTCAGGAACACTGTAGCTTTCAACATAATTATATAAAAAATGAAAATTTACCACAAATCACAGAATAACATAGATAAAGCTTGTTCAAAGGTATTTTGTCTTCACCATACCTTTTAATACTGCTAGTGTGCCTCTTCTTTCCTTTCTATGAATTTTATTCCAAAACTTCATATTGTCCCTTATTTCCAAATCAGATTCGATCTGTTTAACCATAAAGAGATGGAGCTGAAGTCTTACCTTAGTTTATGAATGTACACAAAAAACTCCCTGCAGTTGCCTAATTCATTACTATTTCCTAGCCCTAAACCTTCCGCAAACTACTTTCAGCAATCAATTGTAAATTATTTTTTTCAAAGCACCACATGAAAAACAAGAACACTGCAGATAAACAAAATTAGTTCAGTGTAATTACAGTGAGAGCCTGCCTCATGACACCTGTTCCTTCTCACAAGGGAAGAAGATTCTCATGAGAGCAGAAAACATGCATAGAAATATGCAGGTGAGATAATGTGAAATGTTATGTCATGCAATTAATTTAGGGTTTGGTTGATGGTTCTTTTTTGTCTTCTCAAGATTACTAAAAATTAGTGTGATCTGCAAAGGGATACAAAATCAGACTTCCCAGAACCTGGCACTGAACTCCTAATATGCAGTCTGTTAACCTCTTGCCAAGACCACCTAACACTGGCTCTGTATCCGCTAGAAAGTACCAAGCAGGATTTTAAATACGGTTTTTGACTTGCAAAGCAGAACAGGAGGATGGGTTCTGTGCCTATCACAGTCTCTATAAGTGAGTATATGGCTTTGAACATCCATACCACTTCTTTGAGCATGCTTCCATTGTCTATCTGGCTTGGAGGCCTTGGTGGAGATTCTGCTCTTTTTAGGCTCTAAGCAGTGAGAGTGTGAAAGCACAGCAATAACCTGGGTAAGTGTGCTCACTCTCTCATCATATCACACTACAAGAGCAATGCTTCAGGGGATTCAGTTGGGAACCTGGTAAGCTCCAGGAAGACCTTCCACCTGTGAATGCGTCCAAATGGAAATACCTGCCCGTTGTAGCCCTACAGGGCTCATTATAAGATAGAGTTAAGAATCAGCTTACAGAGACTAAAAAGAGTTGATTCAGAGGCATCTCTCTAGATGATTCCTAGGCAATTTATTGTTTTTTCTGAGAAAGAAAAGTTCTCACTGTATAACTTCTGTATTTAAACATTGAGAGGGAAGTTTAGGGCAAAGGAAAACTGCTCTCACAAAAAAAAAAAAAAAAAAAAAGAAGAAGAAACAAAACAACAAAACACCTAACTTCATGTAAAGTTTTAGTTGGGCTTTTTATTCATCTGAATTAGCCAATTGCAGAAATGTGTCAGATTATACCATTATAGCCTGTCAACCTATGAAACCCAGTATGAGTTAAGACATAGGCTTCTCTACCTCACATGCCAGCCAGGCTGCCACTACCTCCCTCCATGTCAAAGAAGGAAGTGTACATCTGCCACAGGCTTTTGGAGCTCTGCAAAATATCACTGAAAGAGATTCTCTAGTCTCGGGTACAGACAACACAAGACTAGGTCCTTTCTGGCTATGACAGCTTTTAATTCTAGTATGGACATCCTTAAGGTCATTTAGACACACAGCGCAAACAGAAGCAATGCATGCAACATGTCCCTTCCACTGCAGGCTGGTTTCACCATGCCACAATTGTTGGCAGAGGTACCAGCAGATGGAAAAGTCCACTTTAGCCTTTCTCAACCTCTTAACCCTCAAAGATAATAGAAACACTAGAGGAAGGGGGGAAAAAAAAAAAAAAAAGTGAAGTATCTTGCACCAAAAGCACCGTATCCAGAGGGTTAGTCTCGTGTAACAAAAAGGATATTTTATCCTGTTGACTATTTGGTTTTTTCTCCTGAGAGTGCTTGCTATTCATTGCATAGAGCCCATAATGCACTGGAATCACATTAATGACTCAGGTCTTGTGTTGCTCTTACAGATGAGCTATTGCCTCCACTTCACAGCTGGAAAAATAAGTGCACGTATAGAGCAAACGACTTTCCCAGTTGTAGAGCATGCATATCTGTGGCAGAGCTGGGAGGGTTTATAGGCTATTCCCCTACTTGAGCCACCATCCCACATCCTATCCCGCCCCAGGCCTCATTCTGTTCTCATGAATGGCAAAAACCAGACAGAAGTTCCCAAGAACAGACATGCCTAAAAAAAGTCTTTGGCAAAGATTAAAAATGGACTTGAAGCTCTAAAAAAAGGCAGTCTAGGTCTCTGGAGATGCATAATGGGTTTTTTAAGCCTCATTTTTATTTTTGGTGGTTATGCAGCAAGATTTTAAGTAGTTTATCAGCTCAGTCCATCTGGGTCTTCCTGCCAGTGATGATAGCAGTGGCCTCTGCTTATACATGCTGTGCTCATCAACAAATTTCTACAGCTGACATGCAGCATACTACTTTTTTTTTGTTCCAATTGGGCTTTGATTTACAGTGTTCAAAGATGAGCAGTTCCTTTCAAGATATTTGCAAACCTTGTCAGAGTCTGATTGCAGCATGACATTGACATTAGGCTGATTATTACTTGTCTGAGGAAGCACTGTTTCCATGAACACACTGTTTTTCCCTCCTACTACCTAGTGAACTAGATATTAGCATATAGTACTGTGGCAGCAGCTCCACAGCAAGGTCTGAAACAAGAAAAGGTTTGTAAAAAAAAACCAAACAAAACAGCCCTCCCCCCCCAAAACAGCCCGACTAAACCTACTCCAACTCTAACTTATTCAGTACACTTGAGTAGGTACAGAAAGTCTATTTTACCTAAATAGGGTGTTCATTATACACTGGTGTTGTAGGTGGAAAGGAAAGGAAATGAAGTGCAATAATCTCTTTGGAAATATCAAAGCATTACTTTCCTTCATTCTTCTCTTTCTTCACTTTTTACTGTTTCAACCTCCAACCCTCACCTTTTTTTATGCCTTGAAAATGAAAAAAAAGTAATAAAAAAAATCAAACGATCCCAGACTATCATTCTGAAATGACTAGATTAACGTAAAGAGATAACTGTTATGAAAAAGCATACATATGCAATCCTTACAGAAAGTCATGACACATCCAGAGCAAATGCCCAGTTCCACTACATTGTTCAGCTGCTCCTTGGGAACACTGAGCAATCAAAATGCATTTAAATGGAAACAAGGAAGGTTCAGTCACTGCTCCCCTCACCAAGATCTTCCCTCCGCAGTTACACTACTGTACAATTGCTAGTCTCTGAAGAAAAGCAAAATCACTATAAATGATAAAAGGAGTCTTCTATAGGTAGCCAGAGACCCTATTCAAGCTTCTCTTCTCTGCTAGTGTCTTTAATATAGGTAGAGGTTGCCCTGACTCAGAATCCTCAAGTGAAGGCAAGAGACTGGAGGGGCCCTAAACTTTGTCGATATCTGATCACATTTTGGCAGTTTTGCAGATTTCCTGCCAAGCACAGTGAAAGTGTTAAATGGTAAATGAGCCAAAGTCCTATGAGCATCTGACAAGAGAGCCTCTGGAAGAGAATTGCTTTCCTGTACCAGAGCAGCTGAGCTAACAGAGCGAACATGCACTTTCGCTGAAGCATGTTGCCACAATCCTCTCTTTATTTTAGCTTTGTCAAGTTTTTCAGTAAAACCTTTGGGAATACACTCTGTGTTCAATGCATGCTTGTAACTTCCATTAACTCCAAGGAAAGTATGTATTCGGACAGGAACCCTTACGGAAAAACTTTGGTCTGTTTCTCCAAAACTGCCAGGATTTGCTCATATCAGTAGTCCTAAAAACTGAAAGGTAATTCAGAAGTAAAACAACTACCCAATAGAATGAACAGAAATGTTACAAACCAGTGGTGTGTCTCAGTTCTCCATGTTAAAAGCCTATAGACATTTTGTCTGTTATACCCACTATTTGTTAATTATGGAAATAATAAAGGAAGAAAGGTATTACTGATGAGGAGGGGTAGAGGAAAAGAAAAAGAACTAGAAGCAAAAGAAAAAACAAAGAGTCATTGCTTTTATCCTTATTCAAATAATATTTTGGAAGAAACATTGATTAAAGGAGAAGTCTGAGGTCATATACAATTCCACACAGGAATAAGCACAAGCTTACTTTAAGAAAATCTCAATGTACGATAGAGTATGCATTCTTTTCTGCCTGTTTAACTCTCCTGAAATCCACTAGTGTCAAAAAGGAATTATCATGATGGTCTGCACCCTCTCAAGACTATTTGTGAATGGATCTAGGTGGTGCACATAAGATTAAATAAGAGAACACTAGCACTGTTTACTAAACTGTTTAATTAATCCATCAAATGTATTTTATTTCTGCACCTAGGTCTAGCTGACAGCTCCGGCATTATGGGCATAGTCTCTACCTGCTCTGGATATATTTCCTAAGCAGTTTCAGCTTCTCTCCCTCTCCAAATGTTTTTTCCAACCGTCACTTTAATAGTTGTACGCTTCAACAAAATGAGCTTACATCACTAGTCTGCAGTGACTTAGTTCCCAGTTGCCTTATCTCCCTAAGTAAAATAAACTAAATGCCTAAAAAAAGCTGAGCTTGCTTTGTAAAAATGTTTGGGGTTTTTTTTTTTCTATTTATTCATTCTTGCTGATGGTGCTTGGAGTAAATTGTAACTTAAAAGTCTTGCCATTGACCTATTTCTGTGTGTCCTAACAGTTTTCAGAGACAATCCAGCAATAATTCGAACACAAAATGAAATATTTTCAAGTCATAAGCTTACTTTTACAGGTTGACTTATCGGATTACTCTTTCCCCATCTTTTCTACATTTTTTTGTTGCAGTGTCAGTCTCTATCTAATTGTCAATGTCAAACAACTTAGTGCACAAACTATAACGGAAATGGAAATTGAAAAAAACCCCCAACATTGCTAAAGTTTTTAATATTTTCCTAGATTTCTTCAATCTGTCTCTCCTCTTGACAGATTATTCAAGATATTTCAAGTAGACAAAATAAACTGTTCATAATAGCTTCATGTAACTCCAAATTTTATGAGAGGATAACTTGAAATAATTGTAAACATCTTATATATACACTACGTTACTTGAAAAATGAAACTATACTTAAATCAAACTCCTTAATTTTTTCAACAGGAAAGAAAGCAGAAAGAGGTCAGGATATGCCCCAACAGTTCATTGTGACTGAAAGATTGAGTCTATCTGCAGTATGATAGTAACTATTAAAATCTTCATCATTCTTCCTTTGGTCTAATTAGTAGTATTACATTATTCTCCAGCTTTAATGTCACAGTGAATTAGTGCAAGGCCTACAGCAATAGGAAAGATCTTAATGACAACTGCTGAGCATAACAGATAACATGGGGAACAGAGAAGACGAAAAAGAAACAGACCTGCTTCTGATCTTTCAGCTCTACAAACCTCCCCGTGAAGTCCATGCCGCTCTAGAGACACGTGTTTGAAAGAAACAACATTTAGTAAGCTGATCACTTTTGGTATTCTCTCATTTCACCACTTTTTGGTTTTACATTTGGAGAATTAAGAAACCCTTCCTAAGCAGTCAAGTGTCATCAGCCCAGTAAAAGGACAGCTGTCTCTGGGACACACGCTAAGTACATTCAGCACCTGTACAGCTCCATAGATCTGCTCTCCGATTTGTCGTCAGACTTTGCTTGTTTATGGCTCAATTCTTGTGTGCTTTTACAGCCTCAAATCTCAGATACAAAAGTACAAGGACCAGTCACCCTCTCATTTCTTTCGATTTTGCATGAGTAGTCCCATTACTTGTTACCAAAACCTTTTTGCCGTTGATCCTGTTGGTAAGGGGAAAAAATCCCACAATGAAACCAAAAGAAACCACTACCACCACCCCCCGAAAACAGAAAAACAACAACCCCACAAAGGCAAACAAACACAAGACAAAACAAAACAACAAAAAACAGAAAAGCAAAATCTGTTAAGTCTTTTCCCTGACTTCAGTGGACTCTGAATCAGGTTCATAAATGCATGAAAGAAAAATTCAACACTTAAAAAGCTTTTAGAAATGTTATTCACTAATCAATAAGTAATTAAAAAAAATGCTATCATGCAAGATAGAATATAATTGCTCAGATACAGCCAATGAAGAGTCAACCACAAATATTAATAGTAGTTATGCAAACAAAAAGACAGTTGTAATATCTGTGCTACCATTTTGTGAACTACCATTAGCTGCTATTATTAGCTGTGACGATCAGTGCAGATATTTCTAAATTGAGAGGTGCAACATGTTCAAATGTAGCTGTCAATTGTAAATAATACATTTTTTTATATTGTTATTATTTGTATCCTTAGGCACCCATACACAATTATCCTCAGCTAGATTCAAAACAACAAAAAAACCCACACCCAACAAAAAAACTCCAAAATAACCAAAAATCCAAGTCACAACAAAAAAATCCAATCCAACAGCTAAAAACTCTCAGATCTCTTAAAACAACAACATCCATTAACATATTAATACATAGTTTAAAATCTCTCTCCTATAACCTCTCATATCAAGTACCTATATCGCAAGTCCTCTGCAGGAGAGTTTAAATCTAAAAAGTGAACTCAAACTCAGTTTTGTTTGCTCTGGGCCTCTTAAATAAACAAAACACTTTGTGTTGAGATATATTGCAAGAAAAATAAAGCATTTTTTTTTTTATATCCACTAAAGGAAAGTCTGTGGTCAAAATAAGCAATCAACAGTGGTGTAGCAAAGCAACAAGAAATAATGATGTTTGACTAAGAGCTGGTTAGCATCTACTTAAATTTAATGTAACAGCGATGTTGCAGAATAAAACAGCTCAAAGTTTTACATCATGTTCCAAAAATTATGTTAGAGAGTAGCCACAGTTCACTAAGACCAGCTGAAAACCATAGAAATGATCTACTTTAGACAACTGCACATGGAAACCATGCACTACAACCTGGGATGAACATCACAGAATCACAGAATGTTAGGGATTGGAAGGGACCTCAAAGGATCAAGTCCAATCCCCCTGCCAGAGCAGGAACCTAAATGACATCACACAGGAAGGTGTCCAGGCGGGTCTTGAATGTCTCCAGAGAAGGAGAATCCACAACCTCCCTGGGCAGCCTGTTCCAGTGCTCTGTCACCCTCACTGTAAAGAAGTTCCTTCTAGAGTTTAAGCGGAACCTCCTATGTTCCAGCTTGCACCCATTACCCCTTGTCCTGTCATTGGGCATCACTGAGAAGAGCCTGG
>VWZK01010000.1:72966-94191 GCA_013396935.1 Baryphthengus martii | reverse complement strand
CAGCCAGTTAACAGTCCACCTCACTACCTGATCATCCAGTCCACACTTCCTCAATTTGGCAGCAAGGATGCTGTGAGAGACCGTGTCGAAACATGCTGTACTGCTGCTCATCTTCTAAAGTTTTGGTGAAGATTTCATGTAAATTGTTAGAGAAGAAGAAATAATTAACCTGGTAAATCTTTACAGTAAGCAGAAAATCATTACTGCTTTACTTGGTGTTTGTTTTTTAAAACAACATACTGCATTCTTTTATTGATGCAATAGTTACACCCACATGCGCAGGAACGCTATTGCCCTTTAGCATAGTGAGAGAATACAGTGTAGGAAAAGGGCGGGGGGGGGGGGGGAAGGTAAAATGTTCCCAAATGAATCCCTGCTATGCCTACACACACATCATCTTAATGGAAAATTATTCAGTAAGTTATGCTAATGAATTAAACCCAGGTGAAGTTTGTAATGATTCAGGGTAATTACAGCAGAACTCCTCCAAGTTGAAGGCCTTGGCAGCTGCTGCTCGTGTGACACAACAGCTGCTTCAGTCCCACGCAACAAGTAGACTGATGCTTTGTTTTTGACTTTCTACTCTTTTCCAAACCTTATTTCTGTCAAAGAACCTCCCCAGGCAGTCTTTCCAATTTTTTATTATTTGCTTTAAACGTACTATCCAGTGTAATTTCATGGAGCTATTAGTTGTCAACAGGGACACAGGGGAAAACCAGTTAGCAGAAAAGATTCCGGCCTACAAGTATTTTTAATTATGTATGAGATCTTGCCCGAGTAAAAACCACAATACGGGGTGTACCAAAAGACAGATACATATCTGTTACCTGTATTGCAGCAACACAGCAGCTGACAAAAGGAGAAGCTCTTCCAAAAAGCATCATCAAAGCACTTTGCAAGGGTTGTCCTCACACTGAAGGGACAAGGCTATCAACAGGAATGACAAGATCAGTGGAGGGCGTACAGATGTGGAGAGGGAAATACAGCAGAGTCACAAGTAGTAGGGCAATGGCAGAATTATGCTCTGGCCCAGGCTTTCTGCTTTCAAGTCAACACCCTACCAATAAGGCATGTCAATATTCACACCACAAATAATAGTGTCATGTTCTAGTCAAGGCACACACAAAGACACCTTCCTGATTCTTTCTGTTGGGTATAGCTTGCAGGCAAGTCTCCTTTACACAGGGTTTTTTTTTTAGAGAAGAGTTGTTCTGCTGATGCTGTTTTCCTTACACTCTTGCCATAAAAGCTCCTTTAACAAGCACGATTGAGAAGACAAAAATGTGTAGTTGGAAATATAAGTAAAAATCTATTAGAGACACCCAGCATTTCATGAACTGTGTTAGTTAGAGTGAAAATGTAGTCCACAGCCATTTCCATTTCTTGACTTTTCTACAACTCTATGAAAAGCGAAGAGGGTAATTGCCTATTCGATGGTAAAGACCAGTACGTTTCAAAAGGGGTGAAATGTTGAGAGACAGTCCCCTTGTTCTAGTCAAATCATCTCTCTTCTAGGATATGGAAATTAGTAACATAGTTACAGCTCAATTTCAGCTTCTTAAAAACCTTAGTGTATAACTACCAGCAAGGTATTAAAGAATTATTTATTTTTAAGCATAGACATTTTGACTGTTCGGAAGCATGCATTTTCTCAAGAGAAGATATAGGCACCCTTCAATGCCATGCTAGCTAAAATTACAAGGCCAGTTTGAACTATGATCCAGAAGATAAATTCTATCTGTGTTTTAATGCCACATTTCTGAGTAATCATCTCAAAGTTGTGAGAATTTTTCTGGTTAAAATCCAGTATGCTGTGGTTAACAGATCCTGAAAATCCTTAAGGAAGAGAATTTTTTACTACCTGTTGAGAAAATATGAAGTACATAGAGACTGGCAGAATAGGTATAGAACACTGTGGGCTAGAGCATTTGTGTGACTGAAGAGATGGGCTGCCCTTAAACAAGCAACAGCAGAATGCCGCCTCAAATGTGTTTCCTCACAAGGGGGAAGCATATGACACACCACATACAGGCCCCATCTTTCCAAACCAGCCAACAGCCAATGAGCACGCTCTCTTTCTGAAGATCAACATTTTTCTTAATAATAAAAAGGAGCCTTGTGACATTATTGATGCTCATTTGTGCTCTAATAGCAATACTGTGAATCAAAAGCATCCAACGTGAAGTCAAAGCCAATTGAAATCTCCACGGCTCCTGAAGGGAATTTCTTGCAGGAAATGTGGATCATAGAGCATAAATACAAAGTTTTAACAATTAACAGTACTAATTAAAGTTTCAAAACATTTTAGACAGTATGGACCAAAAATTATTATAGACCTTTGACAGCGTGGTTACATAAATTCTTGAGTGGGCACTTATCTGCTGATTCTGCACTGATTTAAGCTACCACCTCAGCAATATCTTTGCTGGCTGATTTTTACTTCTGAGTTTCTGATCTCAGCAGCTTTCTAGAATGCATATTCAAATACATAAAGAAATCACACTGAAGTCTGTTAGCTGATCTTCTTTATGGATTCCTATATATGATTTAATGTAGGCATATATGTATGCAAATTTGATTCACTACTTCCAGATATGCAAACAACATGGGAAAAGACATGATGATCACAGTGAAAGAACATTACACTACAGGAAATTAGATGAACTTCAGCTACAGTATACAATACGAAAACAAAACTCTTATGTTTTCACTCTGAATATTTTTAGATTACTCTTTATGCACATTGTTGAAGCAAGACAAGACAGTAAGTACATAACTTACAGACAAAACTGTTACTATGGTAGATAGGATGGTTAAAGAACGAAATGGCAGAATTTCATGTACCTGATATTCTTTACTAATGAAGCAACTTGAGTGTATGAAATGAAATCCTTAGAGGACATCTTCAAGACCAATTTTATTTTCATTTATAAATACAAAAAACAGAGGTTTTTAGTCTAGTTTTAGGAAAAAGTAAGATGAATTCAGGATTAAGTCTGAAAAACTGCAGTGGGATCTGTTTGAGTTCTAGAGGTTATATAATGGATTGATTTTGACTTTTTTTTTAACAGAACTGGTAGAATAGGATGTGTTAAAAAAATGTGTTTGTTAAAAACATGTCTCATTTTTTACTGAAAATTTTCAAAATGAAGAGGTTTTTTTTCCCCTAAGATGGACAAAAAATAATTTTAAGTACACGTTGTCATTGCCACACACTTTCTCTCTTCCAAGAAACAAAACTACAAAAATAACCTTTTGTTGATCCAATAAATAAAAGTTTGAGCTGATGATACTGCTTGTATCGATAAAATTCTGATTGAAATATTTTCCTCTGATTCCCTGAACAAATAAATAAAAAATATCTTATGATACCTGTGGTTCTCGCTATTAGCTACTTAGAAATATCACATAGACCTTTCCTAAACTTTTTACTAGGTATGGAAACACAAAACAAGATATGCAGAAATAGATTATTTTTTTAATACCTAAAAACCCCTTCAGACTTACACAAAATAGAAGGACATGAGATGACTGTTGAATGACGTCCTAAGCTTTGTTTCATAAGACCACCAAACCAGATAAGGCTAATCCATTTCTAAGTGACAGTAGCAGTCAGATTTACCTCTGATCTTTATGCCCAGTAATTTAATGTACCAGTACGTTGCTGAGTAAACATGCAGTAGGAGATGCTAATGTTGAAGAGATACAAAGTGAGGCTCCTGGGAACTTGTTATCACATGAGATCCCAGATCTGTCTGCAGGTGGAAAAAAGAAGAATGCCAGCTCTTCAGAACTGTTGAAATGATCTTCACTATTTTCCTCAGAAGCAACATATTCCAGAAAACTGAGGTAACATGACTGAGTTTCCCTCCAACCCTGTCACTTTTGGTTACAATAGGTAAGAAAGAGATTCAAAGCAAGATATTGCAAAGTGAAAACTTACCCAGGTAAAAAAGTAGGAGCGATGGAAAAAATTTGAAACACCAAGTTTTCATCCACTTGGTTTGCTATGTGGTGGTGTGGCCCACTTTGCAGAGACCAGGACTTTGTATTGGGATTGAAAGGAGGATTCAAAAGGGAGCACTGAAAACTGTCATAGAATGGCTTGAGTTGGAAGGACCCGTAAAGATCATCTAGTTCCAACCCCCTTGCCATGGGCAGGGACACCTCCCACTAGATCAGGTTGCTCAGAGCTGCATCCAGCCTGTTCTTAAATACTTCCAGGGATGAGGCATCCACAACTTCTCTGGGCAACCCATTCCAGTGTCTCACCACCCTCATGGTGAAGAACTTCTTCCTAAGGTCTAATCTAAATCTACCCTTGTCCTATTACCACACAAACTTACAAAAATTCTCTCCCCAGCTTTCCTGTAGGCCCCCTTCTGATACTGAAAGGCTGCTACAAAGTCTTCCTGGAGCCTTCTCTTCTCCAGACTGAACAGACCCAACTCCCTCAGCCTGTGATCATTGGAGAGGTGCTCCAGCCCTCCAATCATCTTCGTAGCCCTCCTCTGGACCCTCTCCGACAGATCCATGTCCTTCTTGTATTGAGGGCTCCAAAGCTGGATGCAGTACACCAGGTGAGGTCTACTGTGGTGTACAGTACACCAGTACACCACAAGAGCAGAGAAGAGGAATAGAATTACCTCCCTTGACCTGCTGGCCACACATTTTTTGATGCAGCCCAGGATACGGTTGGCTTTTTGGACTACCAGTGCACATTGCCAGCTCACTTTAAGCACTTCATCCACCAGCATCCCCATGTCCTTCTCTGCAGGGCTGCTCTCAATCCACTCATCACCCAGCCTGTATTTGTGCTTGGGACTGCTCTGCCCCAGGTGCAGGACCTTGCATTTGGCCTTGCTGAACTTCATGAGGTTGGCATGGGTCCACCACACCAGCCTGTCAAGGTCCCTCTGGATGGCAGACAGAATGAATGGTCCCTCATGACACAGGCAGAATGAAATGACAGATCACATGAACCGGGAAGGTCAGGAGAGGGGAGAACGAGACAACACAGCACTAAACCAATGTCAAAATATCTAACCTAACTTTTTCCCCCAATAGACAGCCCACCTGCTGCACCTTCTCCTAAACTTTCAATTGCTTGCAGATTCCTCATGAAACTTTTGCCTGGGGACTATCAGCACCCCTACAGTGGCTATATTCTAGCTTTGATACATGCTCTTTATGTCCATCCATCTGTCCGTCCATCCATCCCACTGCTTCAAGTTCTTCAGCTGTGTCACTGAACTGCTGACTCATTTGATAGTGGTCCTTTTAGCTAAAGGCTGCCTTTTACAGATTGGCAGGAACGCACCTACACAGAGGTGTTGCTCTGTACATTCAGAATAAGACACCATGTTTCAAATAAAAGCTTACTTTTGAAACGAGAGTCAATGATACTTAATCACAATGCTAAGCTGGTTCCACGTTCAGCTATAAACTCAGACAACCTTTTTGTCTTGTGGTCAGCCTGGTTACCTATGGCAAGGGTATATCTTTTTGAAGCCATAGAAGCTTTCTTCCTTTCTGATTAGAGCCATAACTAGCCAAGGACCTCAACAGTTTACAGAAGAATTGTCTATGCTCATGCCAGGCTGAAATGGCTCCAGACCTGGCACTTACACACTTTTAGTGTTTTGCTGTCTGACATGGGCATTTGAAAATCCATTGAAATCTGTATGACTGGCCAATACAGCCGAGTTTCTTCGCTTTTTGCATAAGACCAAACTTCCACATACATCTAAGATACATCTTCATATGGGACTCACATTTTGGAGCTTTAATTCCCCCTAAATTGGTTCAGGGTTTTCCCCCATTTTTGTCCCCAGCATGGAAACTTGAGGCACGTAACAGAGTGAGAATAACTGAGAAGGAATAACAAGACCAGTGGCACTTTATATTTTTGAAAAAGCTGCTTCTTCCCTCCCCTCCCCCGCAGCTCTTTCTGCCTGCCTCCCTTGTGATGACGGTGCACTTCCTTTGCCTTCAGGGTCCCTTTTGTCATTTAGGTTCAGAATTCACTAGGAGAGGTAGGCAATCAAGCATGTCATTGATCTCTGCTAGACAGCCGAAGTGGTGACTCGGCATCTGCACCAAAATATTGCCTTAAAAGATAAGCAATTAACCTGATTAACTACCCAAATTATCTTCAGGTAATTCTGAGCTCCCAGTATATGCTCCATACAGGTCTCTGGATGTTAGTTGCTGCATCTCTGTGCTGCATTCATATTTCTCTGGCAACAGCTATGTACGTAGACTGTTAGATGGATATTCACAGATAAAAGCGATGATGAACAAAACTGCATCTCCCCCTGTTTTGGTATTCTGTGACATTCCCGTCTCAGCAGACTATGTCTGGCAGTCTCACAATGAAACACTGCATGTGTCAGGGAGATGGATTATATCTGCAGTGTCTGATTTTCAACCCTGACTATATGAGCTCCTGCTTAACCTTACCTCAGGGATCTTGTATTTTGTGTCACTGAATTAAGATAGCAAATATATATGTATATTTATGTGCCCTTATTATGCCACATTGTGAACATTTAATACTGCGAGATAGCAAAATGAAAGAAAACTGTATCCTTTACATACATTCAGCAAATGGCATGTTTAGTCTTTATTCTGAACTATAAAGCTCGAAATACAGCAAGAACAGCATTACTTCCAGTTTTGAGGTGGTTTGTTTTGGGAATTAAGAACAAAACAAAACAAACTATCACAAATTCCTTTTCAGTTTATCTACACAGACCACGTAGAAGTGAGAAATAAATGGATTACTATACCTCTTTTCACTAACTGAGGGATGAGCACCAACACTTCAAAAATCATATGAAATAGATTGGTTAATCTCATCTCCTTCTGGTCAGTTAAAAACATTGGTGCTGCAGCTCACAGCTTTGATGAAATTTATATCTAGTGTGTATTAAAAGAAACAATGAAGTAACTGGAAATTTTCAGAGTCACTGATATCAGTATGATGCAGACAAAAAAAATCACACCAATTGGAGATGCACACTATTTTTTTTCCATAAATATTTGCTAATCTTGGACCTTCCCTGATATAAATTCAGGTGTGAACAGAAACTTTAGAGATATTAAAGTGCAGATGTTTATATTTTGCAGTTTCTGAATGCAGTCTTGTGTGAGAAACAGCTTTGTCCGTTCGAGGTTAATCTGGATCTTTTGAGTTATGATGTAAAATTTCTTATAGCAATTTAAATACTATCATAAAAATGTGATGCCTTGAATATAGCAATGAATGCAGACAAAAGGAAAAAAAATAAACAAACGATAGCACACACCTCCAGTTGGCTATCTTCTGCTCTTCACAGTACTGGGTATTGGACTGAGTGCAGAATGAAAACATCAAGCTAAAATGCTTACAGTTTTTAGTTTTAACACTGATTTCTTCTTTATAAAATCTTCTAATTAGAAGGATTTATTCCACCACTAGTTTTTAAAAACTGCAATCTGACTTTTTGAGAGATGGATATAAAGATGCATTGGGAACGTTTTTCACTAATCCTTAAGCCTGGGCTGGGGTTTGGGGTTTAAACTGTCATATGGATGAGTACAGGGCCCTTTTTTCCCCTTTTCTTTCTTTTCTTATGTTTCTTTTTTTAAATTCAGATCACTACAACATACTGAAAATGTTGAATTAGCACAATTGATTTAAAGGTTGTTTGATTTTTCTTGGTATTTGCACTTTAGAGGCTGTTTTTTAATAATAAGTGAAAATAATTCCCTGATTCTATAAGTTTTTCCCTTCCACAGTCCTGAATCAGAGAAGATAATATTAAAGAAAACATTAATACTGCAGTAGACTGTGAACACAGTACTATATACATCTCTCTGCATATTCATTGCACTCTTATCCTATATAACTCTCTTTACCAAAACAAATTATTAGAAAAACACCTATTGTTAGAGTTTATAACTTATTTCAGTACTTATCCTTAAGTGTTGTATGCAAATAATGTAAATCCATCCTGAATCATTACATTTGAAAATATGGAATCCAGTCAGTGCAATAAAGAAACAGTCTTCAAGATCTGCAGAAACGGCCTCATGCTCTAAATTGTACTTCCTGGCTCATCTCAACTGAAGTAGAGACCATGTAATAATAATTCTAAAACATGATTGTTGTTTCTGGATACTAATAATTTAAAAGCAAAGTTTTACACTAGTGTTTCATGGAACTGAACATGAACTTATTTCTGGGGGATTTTGTGGCATTCAAATCAGAAAGACACTCCAATGTCCAAGAGTATCCCCTGGACAACTTTTCTCAATCACTGTGTCAACATTCCCAAAATATGTTCACAGCTCTGAAAAAAGGCAAAAGGTGGTGGCGTGTGAAGAATAAAAACCCACCGTATTGTTCCATGATGTCCAAAAAGTTTTTCAATTAACCTCAAGATCATGTACTACATGACAGGGTCTTGGAACAAGATACACACAAGTTGTGTGTGTGTATTTAAATTTATAAACTTAGAGCATATAAAGATGTAAAAAGTCATAGACTGAGCTACAGAGGCTCGAATAATGTTTTCTTATGTCTACATTTTCTCTCAATATCTTAATATTTCCTTATAGCTGTGAAATCCTAAATAATATTTCAAAGATCTTAGACCCTGCTAATGAAGCTTGTTTGTACAGAGGTATTTAATGATAGTATTTAAAGAAGATCAAGTCAGACTGTTCTTGAAAATGCACAGTGATAAGCTACAGATACAAATTCCAACGGGGAAATACCAACTGGATAACACGAAAAGGTTTTTGTAATGAGATATGTAAAACATAGGAACTACTAAACTGCTGAACATCTCCAAGGATAGATATTCCAAAACCTTAGCTGAAGAAGGCCCTAGGCAACCTATTATAATCTGGCCCTACCATCTATCTGAGTATTCCCTCCAATCTAAATTCTTTTATAGAAGACCAAAACATACTACATAGATGTTTCCCACATTCTGTCTTTGGACAAAGAGGAACGTGGTTTCTCTGACATATCAGGCAGCTACAGCAAACCCTACCACCAATCTGTAGAAGTAGTGCCCACTACATAGTAGCTGAGAAAGCTGGATACTGTAAATCAATTCTATGGAAGTATGCTGAGGAGATCACTGACATAGCAAAAAAAGAAAACATTGTTAAAGCAGAAGATTCTTTTCCTTGATGAACTGATCAGTGTCACAGAAAAAGAACATCATAAGCCTCTCTAGAACATTAGACAGAGATGTTCAGGCAAGTGATATACCAGCACAAGAAAAGGATAAATTAAGAAAGTTACTCAAATGCTATCTACTATTTCTTCACTAAGTGTCCCTATTCTTGGTGACAGATGATCCAGATACGTCCTATGAAGTTCTCTACAAGCAATGCCTAGTCTGCCTTTGTTTCACTAGAATGAAAAATTAGGTTAGCAACATCTGAGCACTAGCAGATTATATCCACAGTGTCAAAGATAGACACAGGAGATTTTTCATGTAAAAACACGTGCCATCCCTTCTTGTCCTGCTCAGTCAATTGGAAGACATGCATTTGTTCATGCACACACTTACTCCACAGCAACCATACATCTGTAGCACTTTAAAACTAGCCTAGACAGCCTAAAATAAGCAGCATAAATTCAGTGTAATTCTTCAGTATTTGTATGTAAGTAGTAAAAAAAAAAAACCAACAACTTACATTCAGATTGCTAAAGCATAGTCTTGAAGACAAAACATAGACTCTATTATTTTTTAATAGGACCTGGTTTCATTCTTTTTCTTCAAACTGATGCCAGAGGTAGCATCTCACGGCCTTCAATAAAAGCTTTATTTTTAATTTTTTTTGTCCCATCTAGAATGTCTTCCTGAACTTTGTCACTTACAGAAGTTAAAGTGTATTATAAGCAATGTTTGACAGATGGTCTGGGGGGCTTCTCTGTAGTTTCAATTTTTCACAAAAAAAATACTGTTTAGATTTAAAAGAGGGGAACAACTGAAACCAGAAAATAACCGCCCAAGTTCACTTACGGAAAGCAGTATCTGTACTACGTTGTTAAGTCTTTGGAAGACTACTAATCATCGTTAGGACATCTTAATATCCCCCCCATGATTTCCTCCCTGAAGAGGTCAGTCAGCTAGGATGGTTGTTCCATGGATCTAGCAGCTTGACTGGAAAAGATAGCTGCTAGACAAGTTATATCAACAGTTCCACCACTTGGGAGTTAGGAAGGTGCAACCTTTCCATCTTCCCTTTATAACTGAGCCGAAAACACACTACGTTAGTCCGTCTATGGGAATGTACTGTGCTAACCTAGCTGTTAAAAGAAACAGAATGAAATAAAAAGTGGATTCTGGTTTCAGTAAAGACGTATTTGTTGAAATTGAAGTTGCATTAACATCTTACTTTTCAAAGCTGTCTAAATCTCACAGCTGGTAACGCATGTTCAAAGACTGCTGGAATTCATTCCTTAGTCTTCGCAACAGGCGCAATGAACAGAAGCATCTGCTGAAGAGTTATGCTTCCATTAGTCAGATGCCAGGCAAATGCCAAGAAATGAAAAAGCAAGGACCGAGTCCTTCAAAACAATTGGTTGTGTGGAAGGAGAAAGCGCCGTTGGTCCTAGGAGGCAATTATTTCCACAAACTGCGTTTGTGGGTCACATCCACTTCCCACCCTCAAATAATGAGCTTGCACAATTTTATCCAACAAGAACAAGGAAAAAAAGTTGCCCCTTATGTTCATTGATTGCTTTACCTTACATACCTGTGAAATGTGATAATTCTGACTACAATTAAACCATGACAACATGACAGTGCGATCTACTTTCATAACCATGAAAACCTTAAGCAGGTTGCTCACCTTCCCAATCAAACAACAGAATGCTCTCTGGATAACAGGTGAAGTTTAGCCTCTCTCAGTACAGTTACTTTTGACCATAACCAAAAATATTTCTAACTCAGAGCAGTGGTGTCTTAACAATTTTCTTTTTAAAAAAGACATGTGAAATGGCAAGTTGATACTGAACTATAAAACTACCATTAACATAAAAACAAACAAACCCCATAATTATTAGATGTATCACACATCAATAATACCAGCTCTTCCACAAGACAATAAAAAGTGCTTTGGTGAAGGAAAATGAATGATACCTATAGCAATATGACAACATAGGAAAACACTAAAGGTCCCACAAATGTATAAGTGAAATATTGACCTTTGTGCCTTTAAGTTCTTGGGTTACTAAATTTACTATCTTAGAAATGGTAACAGACAGCTCCAGCATAGAGTAGAACAGTAACATACATCATTCAAATGGATTTGACTTCGTTCTTACTGGTCTAACCCTTTGGACAACTTTTCAGTTCTACACTTGAAATGCCAAAAAAAAGTAATCGCATACACATATAAAGAATAAGGGGAAGGAACAATTCCTTTTCTAATTCTGGTATCTCCAGTTAAATCTATACAGAAATCCTTCAGTGTTTTAATTGAAGAAGGCTTAGCTGCATAGTTCAAGAAACACCCTTATGTTTGAAAAGTAGTGAGTCTCTCTTACCTGTTAGTGTGAGTGCATACATGAAGATGAAAACAATTGACAACAAATGAAAATAAAACTAAAATTTCTTAAAAAAAAAATAAAAATCAAAATAAAAATTGGGAACTCCAGCTCCTATACAACCTGTTTCAAGAAGGATTACAGCAGCAAATTAAAGTACTAACAAGACTACTGTTGAATTTTTTTCTCACTCTTCACTGTGCTCAAGAAGGCTAGGCTTCATCTCCTACTGAGTCTTTGAATGCACTAAATTCTCGTGCTACCTCTTGCAGGCAGTGCAAGCAAGATTCAAAGGTTTTCTTTGCCTATTGCTTCTGCAAGGAACGTGGTGCCATTTTGATGCAGCATAACTCTTGAAATGCTCAACGAGTATCTCGCTCTGAGCCAACCTCTGTCCTTTGCAACAGTTTATGGCTACATTTTATTGTTTTAATGAGGTGTAAACAGAAATGTTCAACAATGTTGTAATAACACAGCTACATTGCTCATTCAAATGAAACTGTATTAGATACAAAATATTCATTAAGGTAACATCTGACTTAACCTTAGAAACAGGGTAGCTCAAAGCTAAAGTTGAGTTTTAACTCTTCATGTGTGCCTGCACGCTGCGACTATCACATCCCACTGGTAAGGAGACAGAACGTAGAATTTGCAAGAACTAGACAGTTTGGTCAGTAAAGAGTTAAGTTTCTTTCCATTAGTGCTTTAAAATTCACATAAAAAATGTTATTTTTTGAAGACATTTTTAAGTTTCCTTTGTACCACATCTTGATCAAAGACATGAGCCCAGGAAAAAAAACCCAACCATTCTGTGTAACAGATTGGGATTTTCCAAAGCCATGCATAAGACAGATACCCATTTCCAGCAGAAGATTGAGCATGCTTTATGAAAGATGATATTTTTGTTTAGTTTAGTAATTAAAAAATGGATTCATGGAGTTAAAAACAGCACGTACAGGATCTCCCACACAAATAGATTCAGTAAGACTCTGACTTGCCAACTCACTTTACGGATGGGCAGGAAGGGGTCGTTTTTTGCTCTCTCTACATGAATATGTCACAGTTTCATTCAAATCAGCCTCTTGAATGCCTTTCCCTTGATTATTTATGTGAAAACTATGCTAAATCAGTTTGACAAAAATATCATCTATAGTAGTTCTACCATAGCATTTATGGCTGTAGTGTTTGTTCAACTGCTGATGATACACTGAGACACAGGATACTAACCTGTCCCATTCTGCACTCTCCAGAGACAGTACCACATATTACTCAGGAAGGAAGGCAGGGATCCTTGCATTATTTATTTTTTAAAAGCACCTATTTACTCATTTATATTTATGGTACATAAAGCACAGTCAAATAAACACACTTTATACTTGAAACCAAAATGGAGAGGGGAAACTTGCGATACGTTAGTCACTCACAGAGGTGTTAGGCCAGCCCTCTAGAATGTTCTTGCTTCACCTGTACTGGTCCATCAGATATGAAATGTGTGTTTGTGCATATGTATTTGAGTGACTAATTAAAACTAGGTCACTTGCTTCCATTTCTATTTTTCTTTTATAGTATTAGCTAGAGAGAAGGTGTCCCTTGGGATGCCTAAGATTATAGAGCAGATTTCTAGATATTTCTGATGAATGCATTCAGAATGTATTACCAATATATATATTGACTTCACATTTCAGTCAACATCAAAATTTATTGACCCTTGAGGTAAATATTAATCTCAGCCTTGACTCAATCAATATTTACCACTTGGTTCAATACATCTTGATGATCATCTCAAGATAATTCAATATATACTTTATATTCAGGAAAGTGTATTACACTGCTACATGGGGTTTATGTGCTGTATTTTATTGTAGGAGATAAAATTTCTAAGTTATATTTTTGATAAATAATGTTATCTAGGTTTAGTTGATACTCTATCATAAACAAATGTTTATAATGAGTTCATAGACCTGTCTAGCAAGCTTGGGGAATGTAGAGCTCAGCACCAGTGTGTTTTGCTTAGTAATGCATTCAACAAAATGCCAAGGACAAAGTACACAAGTGCTGTCTTAAAAAAAAAACAAAAACACCATATATATTTTAAAGACAATATATCTTTAAAGACTAGAATTTCTTGTATTCTCAAACAAACTTGAAATAGAGGAATTGTAGTAATGCTTCACACATTTAGTAATTTGAAAAATGAAGGGAGTCTCCTATAGTTACAAGAACATGTACAACATGCTCCCAGAAAAAAAAAAAAAAAAGATAGATGGAAAAATGCAAACCAATAGTTTTTTCAACAATTAGGAAGAAAATTTTGTTCACAATCTCCACATTGCAGTTATTAAAAAAACCCCAATACCTTGTTACTGAAACTGTACGCATTATTAGACTCTGAAAAGCACCCGAAGTCTACTATGGATTGAAGAACCCTGTGTTCACTGAAGCTGCATTCTCATGTCTGCTGTGGGTTTAATGGGTGAAGTCAGAAAAAGAAGTCTATATTTGGATAAAAAAGGCTATTGCAAACTCAGTATGTGCTCAGGCTCAGTACAGGCTATAGGCTAAAAGATGTTACATCTAAGCAGGTATCCTACTGCAGGAATCTGCATGAACAGTCTCCCTGCCCAAAGTGTTCCTGTTATCCATATAAATCGGGTATGCTATTTATAGAGTAAAAACTAACAGTATTGACTGAGGTCAAGAGAAAGGGTCACCCTCTCACCTCACCCTGACTGCATCCTCCAAAGACCCAGTAGGAAATCTTGACATCTTACATGGCTCTCCACATCACACTTTCCTGCAGGCTTTCACCTAGTCAAAAGTAAAATGAGGGCACAACTCAAATAGACAACTTAACAAGGGACAGGGATCAGGTTTGTCTGTCCCATGGACCAAGACTGCTTACAGCTCTATGCTATTTATTCTGTTGGAGAACTTGCTTTCTAGAGAAAAAAAACAAAAACAAACAACCCAGAGAACAGAACAAATCCAAAACTTAGATTTCCCAGGAGTGCTGCTGAAAGCTAGACTTCAGATAGATTTTATTTTATGAAAAAGTAGAATATACACATTGATCTCTATACATGCCCCACTGAAGTTATTGTATGTTGAAAAACTAACTGTTAAATGCTTTCTGAAAATTTGTTTCTGAACTTGAACTGGGTTACTCAGTGTTTCTCACAGAACATAGTAACAGGACAGGAATGATACCTTTTACCAATTAATAAACCATCTACCTTGGATTTTGTTCCAAGAATGCAAAAAAAAAAAATCATTCTGAGTTTTGCAGTCTACATTATTTCCTTAACATCAAGGGTTAATTCAGAAGGTGAAGTCCTGAAGCACCTGCCTAAATATACTGAACACTGTGTACAAAACAGCAAAAAGGCTTCCAAGAAGCAAGAGAAATAACATCTGACCGCCTTCGAACACAGCATGCTCTCAGCTCTCAGAGGAGATAAAATTCAATGTTGTCACGCTATAGTATTTGAAGACTTTGTAGCTCTGACTACACAGCTATTTAGTACACTAACCATACAATTCACAGGCAAACTGACGTTGAAAATAGTAGGCCTGAAGCCGTTTACTGTCTCTGTGTTGACTTCCACAGAGTAGCAGAATCTCTCAAGGGGAAGATGAGAGCACAAACACTCCAGATGCCTAGAAATATGAAAATATTCACAGAATATGTCTATGTTACATTCAAATATAGGCACCTGAAATTAAAGATGCACATAAATTTACCCTTTTAGATGGTAGATGACCAGAAGCTCTTAATTCCTAACTATGGACTCCCTGAAGTCAGTAGATTACTTCTGCCTGCAAGAACTAAGAGAGCAATCATATATTTAGCAAACTTAAAGTTGTTAGAGGAAATCTGTTTCTCCACTGGGAAAGTTTTGATTTATGGATCCCCTGGAAGATTAAGAACTACTGATGAAGGTTCCATGTATTTGGAATGCAAGCCTGAAAATGGAATCAAAGATGTAAAGTAATGTACAAGAAGAAAATTTAAGCTAGAACTAGATAAAGCTCCTATGACCTAAAGGCAAATACTCTATAACACCACTGAGATTGTGGTAAACCTTAGGGCTGACAATTTTCTGGTCTGCTTCCATTCTCTCCCATCTTTAACTCACCTTTGCCAGCTCACTTCTGTGGTCAACAACAGTAGGAAACATCAAACTATTGCACAAGCACAGCACAGAAATGGCTACAGATCCCAATGCAGCAGGAAAAAGTGTAGGCTAGAACAGAAGAAACGTAGACTTAAACAAGGACAAAATAAAAGAAATCTTTATTACACAAGAAACCAGAACAATATACTTTGAGAAAGAGGAAAGAAAAGAAAGCAAGCAAACCGCTGGTAAGATGATGTAACCACATGTGTGAAACTTAGTCTTTCTGTTTAAGTGAGGCAGATGTCTCAAGTGCTTCTGTAAGTAGCCAGTGTCACAGACCTAGCATTTGTGCACATGGTGCTGGTAAGTCATCATCATGATCAGATAAATCTGAGCAGAAGCTCTCAAAGCTGAACAAAGGGCTCACCCAGACAGAAGAGTTTTGTCCTTTGAGTACACATACTTTAAAAATACTTTGGATACTTTAAAAAAAACCCAACATGTTAAGAAAAATAACCTAACCATCTCACGCTTCATATTATGCTGACACACTCTTCATACAACTTTTATATAATCCAAAAGTCTAACAAATAGGAAATACTGTACATCACTTTGCTTAAGCATGTGTTGTTGTAAGCAATAAACGAATATGTACTAAAGATAATGATTTTGCTATCCACAAGTTAAAAGTAGTATTTTGAAAGATTGGCTGTATTAACAGTTTTGCCAGAAGACTTTCAAACACACAGAAGATACCTATACTCTTAGCAAATCCGTAAACTGCAAATATACCATTTTCTCCAAGTAACCCTGATCCTGTGTTCCACAGTCTGTATGTGCAGCTACAGCTTCTGATGGCCTGAAAGCAAAAAGAGTGAAACAAACCCTGTGAGAGGCAGAGGAAGGGCATGCCCAATCGAAGATAAATTATCCAAGCTCCTGCCAAATGACTTCCAGGAAGTAATAATGGTTATTCAAATAAGATGGTTGGCTCAGCATATTTCTTGCTTCTATTAGCAATTTAAAAATGAAGCTTTCAGTGCCAGAAGTTTGGGGGAAGGGGGGGATTTTTAACCACATGAAGTTAGGGCAATTCTACTTTCTTATATAAAAGATCTGCAAAAGCCATGTAGGAACTGAAAGAAAATCAAATAGAAGACGTGAGAAATGGGAACAATGATGCTGTGAAACTGGTGCGTTTGTCAAAGTATGAACTAAATGGAGGAAAAATTTCAGAGAAAATAGCAAAGGGAAGGCTACCCTGACACAGAGTAGGCTTAGAGTTGGTTTATAATGGCTGGCAAAATTATAGCTATGACTATCCAAGATTCGTATTCTCCATTCTCTAAGATAGCCTTAATGGGAGATGCAGTTAGACAAAAGCCTTCATTCACTTAATACATCTAGTGAAAATGCATTGCACAGTGACTGTCATTTGATGAGCAGTTTATTGGGCACTTAGCAGTACAGTACAGACCAGGCATGCCACAACTAGACCTCATCCTCCTTAACCTCCAAGACAGACAGAAAGTGTTTTTAAAGTAATAAAGCATATAGACTTAAGAGGTACAGATTTTGCTAATGAATTCCAGAGTGACACAATTAAAGGATTTGTTGACTTTTCTTTTTTGCAGAAAACCCGAAGCCTTGGATGATTCAATGTCATAGGATCTGTTTTCACATTCCTAAACTAACAAGCCTACATCTACAACAAAACCCAAAAGTTACAGAACTATCACAAAAGAAACCATACTGTCACATCTGGACGCTTTCCTTAGACAGCCAGACATCCTCTGTAAATAAGTAGGTGATATCTTTGCAGAAAGAAGAGAGGAGCTGGCAATTTGACCCTTTCTCAAAGACTCAAGAAGTATGGCAATGAAACGGATGAATCTCAGAACAGAGGATACCCAGACTAAAGTTAGTAAAACATCAAAACTGTCTGCATAGCAAAGCAGTGCATTTTCAAGACTGATCAGGGTATCAGGTTAATTAACTTAGACTGTTAATAGCTATATCTGTATTTGAGGAAGAAAGCTGCATGCTTGTTATCTTTGTGCGGTTCTCTCAAGCACCCAAGTAACCAGTTGCAGAGGTTGGCATGACAGCACCTGAACACAGACCACCTCCAGCAAGTTTCATGGCTCTGTGCAATTACTGAAAAAGAGAACTGAAGGGAAAAAAGTCAGAAGTAAAAACAAGAGAAGACAGTGTGAGAGCAACCTTCACACCCTCTCCTCCCAGTCCTCCACCTTTTATAGATTTTCTTAATGTCAAGCGATTTCATGACATATACAAAAATTGCCACAACAGTGTTTTAGAGAAGGACTAGCTAAAGTGCCAGATGAATGGAGAAGGAGAGCATAAAGGAAAACCTATGCAGCCTCATAGCTTACACAAAGCATATGTGCTGAGCAACAACTGGACTCCAGAAGAAGAATCCGATTTCCTTTTAAAATTTTTTAGCACACCAGAAAGTAGTGGGAGGAAATTGATAACTTTTATGATGGAATTATGGGGCAATCAGAAGCAGACACTCTTGTTTTCTGTTCTTAAAGGAAGTCTTCAAAATACGAACAAAAATCTCCACCAAAAAGGTTTCCAATGTGTAGAGCATCTGAAATGAAAATAAAAGCATTTGAAAGATCTTGGTGGTCATAACTCCTCTGAAGGGCACGTCCTTTATCTCAGGCTTACTTCCAGTGGCTTGTTGAGTTGCAATAATTTCTACAAAGGCACTGTAAGGTTTAGGAAAAAAAAAAAAGTTTCTTCCCACTTCCTCTGGACTTGACTGGATTTTTATGTCTTGAGGACCGCCCCACTGCTATATGCCTCTGTCTTGACAATGCCAAAGTATCCACATATTAAATACTTTTCTCTCAAAATGACTCCAAGGTTGCTCTGAAACTCCAAGAGTGCTCTTAAACTAGTCCAAGTTTTCCACCATCCTGTAGGCAGTTCCATCTGATCCAGAACACTGTCACAAGGCACGAGGAAGCAGATTTATCTGCTGCTCCATGACACTCCTTACAGAGCATAACATACAGTTCACTGCTTACAAACTGTTGGTAAAGAGATATCATCTGTCACCGCTTTTATAAAGCTGGGAAACAACTAGATAGTATGAAGTGTCAGGACCTGGCAATGAATAAGCTTTTTTTTTTTTTTTAAAAAAAAAGTAGGTGTAATTACTGAGAGAAACCTTCCCAGTGCACGTGGATGATGGAATCATACCAGTCCAAAACCCTTTTTGATCAACTTGCTGTTTGCAAAGCCACCACTAACAAAACATTTTGTCTGCTTTAACATAATGCAAACAGTACCTACTGTCTACAGTCTAAATCACGACATATTCAACCAGTTAATGTTGTAAATGTTACTGAAAACTTAGCACTGGAGAAGTTCTCATTGCATTCCAGATACAACTCCAGACCATCAACTGTTCAAATTGTTGTTCTCCAGAGTAGCAAGCGACAATTGAAAGAAATGTAAAAATAGACAAGGTCATGTACGCTGATTTCTGGCCACTTTTGTCACAGTGTTTCACCTACTGTTTCCAGAAGGACTAGGAGAGTCCACTGTGCTGTAATGGACCGGAAAAAATAGGTTTGTAACTATTTGAACATCAGGGGAGATCCTAGTAGAAATAGTCCTACACACTTAAATGTAGTCATCTGATTGGCATGATCACAATTCCACTTGTACTGACTTCTGTTTGCTGAGGGGGAAAAAAAAAAGTCAACTTCCCTTTGTGCCAGAGCACCATAGTTGTTGTACATTATTTCACCTGGAATGCTATTCCTAACCTTCACGTGCTCAAGAGGCTTCTCTCTTCATCGAGTTTCAAACACTTACTGGGTTTAGTCTTTAGTACCTCAGAAGCATTCTATTTAGAACTTGGAGGTGGAAATGTACAGCGCAACTTTTGTTCTCTCCTTTTCAGGTCCTCAACAGACACAAAACCTGCCAACAAGAGTGCACCTATCCATAGCAAATAACCCAATAGAAAAGACACTTTCCAAGGATGAGTAAAACAAGCACTGGGGTCCATATCTGCCAGATTTCTTTTGCCTTCCTTTCACCCAAGATAGCCAAGACACTCCTATGTTTTATCACTTTCCTCCTGTTTTGTTTTGGTGTGCAGTCTCTTCCATCAAAAAAATCACTCAGACAAGAACGTGGAAGTAAATCTTCCTAGATTCAAGGAAGGACAACTTGCCTATATCCAAGGCACCATTCACTGCCGTGCCGATAAACCCACTTAAGAGTCACACACGTGCTTTGCTACCATGCCCAAGCAGCATGGTGTACTCAAACCAGGTCGCCTCTGTGACTCCCAGGAACCTGCATTAACTTTGCCGGTTTCTTCAATGGGAGGAAGAACACCACCTTTGCGAATAAATCAGGAAGGAAGGAAGTCTCTTCTAAGCAAAATCCATAGGCCCTTTTGTACTTTAGAGGACGTTCTTTGGAGGAACATCAACAAAGCTTATGTGTCCCTCTGGGCTCACTAAGAAAAGCTCAAATATTCACTACTTCTCACTTGTTAGGCTCAGGATGTAAAAAGCACACCAAAACACTGCCAATAGTTGTCTATTTCTATTTGGAAATTCAATAGTTTTATATGAACACAAGACCATACAGGAGGGAAAGCTTGCAAGTAGAAAAATGAAGATGCTTGTTCTATTAAGCATAGAGAAATATTTAATTTCTCTTACCACTTATTCATATTTCTCTTTTTGGTTTACTTTAATCAAGCTCCCTTTAGGCTCGCAAGTCTGAACAGAAGGGGGTTTCTTCCTCCTCTTCTTTGCAGCAGGAATAGAAATTGCTCTCCAGGCAGGTTTTTCCAAACACTCACAGCTTTGCTTTTTACTTAAATAAAAGGCTTTTGAAAGACAGCAGTGTAGTATGGTTCACCATAGATTTGAGATTTTTATAACATCATTCCTACAGCGCTCCAATTCAGGAGGTTTTTCAGTCAAAACCTCATCTGCTATTTTCATCCAGCCAGCCACAGATGTCAAGATAAGGGGAGTACACTTTGGAACTTGATACTAGAGTCACATACATCATCAAGGATGTAAGGGGATCATCTCATCCTCACTTTGCTGTTAACCGAGACTGTCATAGCACCCACTGAATTTCTCTTTATGTGTATTTTTGAATTCCGGGGCAAAATCTTGTTTCATTCTTTAACAATATCATACTCTCTGCTTCTAAATTTGTTTATAAGCTTAAGTTGTTCAAAGGGCACTTTCAGTGATATGGAATAGAAGCTAAATAGGTGTCTGTCCATAAAGTGATATATTCCCTAAAACTGTTTCTATTGGGTATTATAAAGCCTCAGCAAGCAACTCTCAGGAAGCATAACTAGGTAATGCATCAACAAAGACATACAAGAACAAAAGGCAGCTGGGCTATTATTAAGAAACAAAGCAGAAGCCATTGAAAGCGTAGTGTATGAGTTAGAGGAAAAAAGCAATTTGATTAAATAAAAAGAACACCAGTACTTGCATTTAAAGCAGAAAGCAAGCACAGCCACAAAAA
>VWZK01010000.1:47658-72924 GCA_013396935.1 Baryphthengus martii | reverse complement strand
AAAAAAAAAAAAAAAGAGAAACTATTTCTCTTTGTGTAAGTCTTCAGTCTTTTATCTGCATCCAGAGCACCGAGCTAAGTCTATTGCTGTAGGGCTCTTCAAAGCAGGAATTTTCAATGTAGTTCCACCTTCACTGAAATCAGCAAGAGTTTTAGGGTCAGGGACCTCTGAAAGAGGTGGTGTGAGCTCTAAAGCTATGTTGATATCCACATGGGGGCACAGTTGTACTTGCATGAAGTCCCATTAAGGTGAATGGTTCAAAAGCACCCCTTCAAGCCCTGTAAACAACAGCAGGGCCTTTATGTAGCTGCCTTTGTACAGAATTTGGCACTCATCTTGGTCTTATTTTATGATTTCTAATCAAGTTCTTATTCCCACCATTAACAAACTTTGCATTTCCTCTAAGCTGGAACTATATCCATGGTATCATAGAATACAGTAGGAAACCATGAATTGAGAGACTACTTGCTTCAATTTGTGTTTTCAGAATATTAGAAGAAAATGAGTAATGAAGCTTACTATTCTCTCGCAGAGATCTCTTATTGGGGGCATGCAGTAAAGAATCCAATATGATCAGATCTGTAACCATTGGATATTGTATGACTATTAAAACACATTTTTGAAAGTGTAAGTTAACATTTAACTTGAGCTGTGCAAATGTGTTTGAAGTTCATGTAATCATTTTGTGCTTAGAACACTGAACTTTTATCTGGCCACTACAGTACTAAGGAAACCAAGAAAGCAAATTGGAAAGAATTGCAACCATGCACGTCTAGTACTTAATGCTGTAAATAACATTTCTGTCCTAGTGTATTCCACATCCAAGACAAGCAAAGACAATAAAAATTCAGTCAGAGGGCCATAAAACACAGCGATAAAGACCTAAGTATTTTACAGAAAGCATGAGAGAGAAAGGAAGAACATAAGTAGTATTTATATTGCAGTTCTTTTGGACTTTATTTTAATATAATCAAAAGCAGAGCTTGACCCTTAGTCTACTAGTTATGGTAACACCATGCCCATTTAAGTTCCTTCAAAACATTTGGTAGGACTACTTCCTGAAATTCAGCTGCCAAACATCCTACATTTCTCCTTAGCCCACAATGTGGGCATCACCAGATGAAGCACTTGCTCTTTTCTTCTCAGTCTCAGCCAGACATAAAGACAGAGGTTGTCTTGCTCTTACCTAATGCTCCCACAATCAGACACAATCTGCGGAACACACACATGTGGCTACTTGACCCAGGGTTACAGCAGAGCAAGTAACCTCTTCTGACTGATTTCACCTGTCATCTGTAAAAGGATCAATTCAGATTTTTAGTGCAAACTAATGCCTTAAAAACGTAACACCAGGTAGACATGTTTGAAAGAACATCAACTATCTTTAACTTGCAGCTAAATTTTTTGCTTTTTTTCTTTCATGGCCTGTGATTTTTTTTTCCTTCTATGTATTTAGTGGCTTTATATGTCTCAGGTTAACCAAAAAAAAAAAAAAAATATACCTATATCCAAAACCTGGAAGATTATATATGGGGCTTTGCAAATCCCAAGCTAGGAGAAATACTAAGATTTCAGCTCTTATTGTGACTACTTCTTACAAAGATAAGGGAACACGGTCCTCTTTTTNTTTTTTTTTTTTTTTTTTTTTTTACCCGACCACAAGATATGCATTAAGCTGCCTAAAAGTAGCCTCTTTTCCTTACTTACCTACATTGCTGTTTCTTTCCTGGCATTTTTTTCCTTTTCTACAATCATAGCTGCAGTTTTTTTAAAAAATCTGCTTTTAGTGTGCAGCAAGAGATAGAGTAATTAGGGGCTCCATTAAGCCTTTACATGCTCCAGGAATATATATATCCATGCTTCTTCATTGACCAGACTATAGGTAGCTACTGACCAAATTATTGTCTCAGTGTTAAACTGCAGAATAAAGGTACTATTCCAGTCTACAGATTATACATCTCTGTCTATTAACTTGATGTAAAAGTCACAGATTTAGTTGTTTTTTGTACTTTGCAGTTTAGGAAAAGGGCACACATAGTGAAAATTTGAAACAAATAAGTATTCAATGCAACAACAACAAAAAAAAGGAGGGAGGGGATGTAGGAGAGACAAAGGGAGAGATTTTTAAAAAATAGTTATATACCTAGGGAAAGCACATACATCCTGATAGAAGAACAGCAAAAACATTCAATTTCGATTTGTCTACGATAACCTTCATGCAAGGTAATATAAAATGCTTATTCATAGTCTGGACAAAAGCTATCAGAAGGTGCATTACCAAAACATATACACACTGAAGACAATTTAAAGGAATTTTTTCAGAGGCTTATAAAAGCCTCATCTGCTTCCTCTGAAATCACTAGGATCCCTGCCACAGATTTTTCAGATGGGGCATTAGGAAAGAGCTTCACTTGAGAGAAAAAAAATAAAAAAAATTAATCCTTTTCCACCAATTTATGACTCCTCCAATTATGCAAGTGGAAACAAAATTTCATTGCCAGCACTTGTCTTGCCATAACTCAGCTATTACATAGCAACAACAGCACGAAACCACCAAACACTGAGAAAACCAGTTTTCACATTTTAACAGCAGCATTTACTGCACATACACAAGTTACATTTTAAAAAGAAACTTACTGTTTAATTTGTCAGTCTTTTTAAATCTGACTAGAGACTTGACTCACCCTGCACCCCAAAAAGCCATGAAGTCTTTACTCCACACCTAGACAGCACCCGCACCATCACTGACAGCAATCCTGCCAAAAGCCCCATCTTTGTTTGCTTTGAGGAAAAATGGTGGGAAGGGGTGTCACAAAATCAGGAATCATTCACCGCAGCTGAGCACCTCCAATTGCTTGATTGCACTCATTGGCGGACCCTGACCTGAGCTGGGAGAGGAGTTGCTTGGTCACCTGCTGATCCCCCTAAGGAAGCAAAAGCAGGGTGAAGGTGAGCTTGGTGCGAGGACAGTTGGCCTTTATCTCCCATGCCACCTCCGACATACCCTGCCACAAGCCCCTGTCCATACATTCCTGGCTGCTCCAGTTCCCCATCCATCCACAGCAAGCCCTGATTAGCCAGGTCTGCCTGCTTTCCTGCCTGCTCTTGCCTTCAGCTCTGGTGCCCTGCCATAGGAAAGGCACTGGCCTGGGTCTGCACAGAGCAGCATGAGTTAAACAGGGTATTAATATCTTTGCCTTCAGGCAGTTTATTTAAATTTCAGTGTAAAAAACAGGTAACAGCTGACGTGGAAGTGTCCCCACAATATTTTCTTATTTCAAATGGAAACTTTGTTAGTAATTTCAATTATCACATATGCTCTTGAGTTCTGTGAATTTTTAGATTAATAAAGACATTGGTATATGTGTGTGTATTTCCTATTACAGCCAGGAACATGCTAGCGGTAGTATTTCAAATTAAAAACAACAACAACAACAACAGCAAACAAAACCCCAAAAAAACACAACTAGGAAGCCACTGAAACTAGTTATATAAAAAAATTTGTCAATGGGAAAAAATTAACAATAGAATTCTTTCCCTTCTTAAATTTAACCATTACTTTTATCAACAGAAACAGAAGTCATTTCATACAGTCTAAAATTTTAGAAAATAGATCACATACTGTTGTAATGCATCATGGTGCTGGTTGAACTTAAAACAAAGAGAGAAAGCTAAACAAAAAAAAAAGCCAAAATTTCCCAGAAAATTCCTATCGTCTTTTTCTTTCTTTGTCTTACTCTTTTCTCCCATGACTACAACTCTATGTTCAGAATGATTGTAACTATAATACCTCTAGATAAAACCATGTCATTATGCTGTAGAATCTTTTAAAAATAATTTTCCCATAAATGGATTGTAAAATAAATTTTATTCATTGTTTTCTTAATCTAAGAGATGTCTTGATCTGCAAAGAAATCAATTAAGAAGAAGAGATACATATTCTTCAGTACTCAATTTTCTTTACCATAAGGAAAATACTTTTATTATGCACAGAGGACTGTAACTTACATTTAAACACAGTAAACTTTCATATTCTGTTGAGTGTGTATATCTCAAGATGTCTAGAAGGGAGCCAGTAATTGCCTGCATATGACTAAACCTAATACAATTTTTCCTTGCATGAAACAGAAGAGAAAAAATCTAACTTCAAAATAGAAAATCTTTGCAGCCCAGAACAGACTAGCATGCAGCCTTTCGAAAGCATTTAAGTAGACTGTACACTCAACTCAGCTTTTCTTTTCCCATTTTTTTTTTTTTTTTCATTATGGGCTTGTCTACACATGAAGGGATAATGGGGAGGTATATCATTCACAGTGAGCTGCAGTTCAGTAACTGCTGCATATTTAATGTTAGGCTGCAGCCACAGCCACATGGCCAGCTGGCTCACATCTACAGTGCAAATAATTGGTTCCATATTTGTAGGGATTTTCTTGATATTAAGCATTACATGACCATACTGCGTGTTCTTTTCTACCAGCCCATCAGGACTGGTAGAATTTCACTTGCTGTATACCGCAAACCACAGTAACAAAAAAACCCAACGGTAACACGTATTTACCAGTTCCCTTGATTCTTCTCTTGCCACGCTGTAAACCGTCTCCTGTACTGGCACTGCCTCGACCTAGACCAGCCACCCAAGTGGAACTGGTGCTACAAGACACATTTGCAATTACCAACGTAAGGGCATCTGGAGGCATACTTAGTACTTTGCTAGGTCCCAGGGCAGCTGCAGAACACCAGCCTGCCAAAGCCAAGCCAGAGGCGGCCACAGAGCAGTGACCTAATCATCTGCAGCCACAACAAAGGGACAAGGCACAAACATGGCGGGAGAAAGGGTTGTAGAGATAACTTCTCCGAAAGCCGCTGCCCAAAGTTCAGGCTCAGCTGCAGATGGTCAGCTAAGACACTCTATTCAACAACATTTGGCAAAACACAAAGACTCATCCATCAGCCAGAGGAGCAGAAGAAAGATCAGGAGATGTCAGCACGGGAAATCTGTAATAAAAGCATCATTATTGTCCATTGTAGTAGACAAGTGAAAATCTGGTCCTTCTTCCTTAAACAAAAGAGGGTTAAATCCATCCTGTCAATGTAGGCCTTTCCAGATCAACCAGTAGGTTAGAAAACATGTGAGTTCAGAGAATAGAGGACAACTGTACAAAGAGCATGATTATCAGTAGCATTAGTTGCCTTGATGTAATTTGGGAATCACTTTTTGCGCGGAGGCATCAGTGGTCTCCTTGAGACTGACATGCCTTATCATCTATACCGACAAGACCTTCTTAATGGAACCACATCTCTCATCAACGGATCTGCCCCATTACATATGTAGGCTAGTGATTAATAACAGCTAGGATGGTATTTTGTGGTAAAAGCATCCATGTGCTTTTGAATGAGCAAGGAAACGTTTGTGCTCTTGCTCTGCTGCTGTTACTGCAGTTCTGGAAAGAACCTGTCCTAAATGTGCTGAATACTCTTTTCCATGAGGTTTGTTTTGAGAGCATGACAAAGGAATGAGTATTATGTCCATTATTCTGGGGGAAGTCGCCTATCAGATGTCATTCTGTCTGATAGTGACTTTTATTGAAAAACTAGATATTCAACAGAATGGTTTAAGCATCAACAAAGCAATTGCATTTGGCTGAAGGAAGTGAAGCCGATGCTCTTTCACAACTAGGTTAGTGCCTGCCAAGCAATGCCTCCACCTGGTATTTGAAGTGCATGTGTTATATTACATAACACCTGTAGGAGCATGAGAAAGCAGCTCTCTGGTGTCTGGAAGGCACGGGTTCAGCCAGGTTTAGAGAGAGAAGCAGCCAGCAGTCAGCCTTCTCCAAAATGACAGTTCCTAGAGACATGTATAGCTCTTACTACTTTCTTGGTTTGTTTACTAGATAAAGACTTATCTTTTAAATTAAACGATCCATTTTCCAGTAGTATGTGTTTTTCTTTTACCTTATATAATTTCTCAGAAACATTTCATGGAACACAAAATGAATATTTCAAGTTTTGTTTTTTCCCCAGAATGTCAAGGAAAGTTCTCTCCTACTGTTTTGGGTAAGAATATTTTCTGATCACTCTTTTTTTACAGCGTTTTTACAGCTTTGTACACTGAACAAGGAGGAAAATTAAATATGAGTTGACATATGGGATTAGAAGCTGTACTGCATAGGAGTCCTGCTATGAAAATACTGCGAGTTAAAAATAAAATGAAGCTTTGTTTTTACAACAGTCTAAAGTGCCTAACTAATTTTATTATTGAAATGAAAAATATATAAAAGTACAAATGCATAACCAAAAAGTGAAATAAAAGCCATATGAGAGTGCAGTGTGACAGTTCATTCACTCACAAAATCTGTGTAAAATAGGAAAGGTTTAGGCTACAGCCACACAATGTCACAGTCTCTCGTACATGCTCAGCCTGTGGTAAAAAGCACAGCTGGGTTGGAGGACCGAAATGAGATTCTTGGGCCACTGCTGTTGATGTCTTCACAGTATTGCTAACAGGGGCACAGGACAGGTTAGGCTTAGGAAATGACAGCCTCTCTGAGAAGAGTTCCTTAGACTGTTCAACGCCAGAAGAGGAATTATCTACAACCGCTATCCCATGCCAAAGAGGCATGAGCCAAAGGAGAAAGAGATGTGGAAGAGAACTTCTTTCTATAAAGCTGTTTGCCCACTCTACACATCAGGTCTCATGGCACGTCCCAGGTTTAACTAGGCAGCCACGTATTCTCTAACTCTACAGCAAGGGAGACTTTCATTTACATTACATTGTCCTGTCTGACATGGTCTGTTGTGATCCAGAGCTTTTCCTCTTTCCCATGCAGACAGGTGAACAGAAACTTTGCTGCTGGCTTCTCAGCCCTTTAATTTCTCATCTTGAAGAATTCCTATTAACTCCTGGTCATCTTCTCTCTGACTTCTGCAAACTGGTCAAATATGCCTCCTTTCTTCTTCATCTCCCTCAAATCTTGCCCTATCAGATGCAGATCTCATGGAAGATAATCTCTATAACAAGCAGCAGTGGTCCATTGCTCCATTTTCAGACAGACAAAGCCAGCATCTTGACACTGTGTTTGGAGATTATGGGGTGTCTTCAGAACGGCACTTAAACCCAAGCTAGCCCACTGTTCTTGTCCTCTGCCCTCACACTGTGCAATGTAAATGCCTGAAGGTAGCAAAGGTGGATCCCACCCGCTCTGTCTCATTTCCAGCATCCCACTGCCCTTGACTCTCTCTGTGCATCCAGCAAGTCTGATAAAATAGTAACTGGCTCTTACAGATAACGGATGTGTTGATACACAGCTGTTCTGCACTGGGCTGTGGAAGAAGCAGGACCAATCACCAGGCCAATTGGCAGTTATACCTACACTTCTGCAAGCATCCCTTTCAGCAGAAGACATGAGAACAGGGAGCAGAGAAAGTTTCTTTAGGAAGACTAGAGTTCGCTCAGGACCATATGTATTATGTCAGTCATCAAAATGGTGACATTTGGCTTGAGTGGAAGGGCAAAACTCCCCATTGTGGGATGGGTGATGAGGCATCTATGCTTGGTGCACTTTGGCTTTAATAAATTGCTTTCCCTGTCTTTCCATTTATACTCATTGCAGACAGACACAAAGTTCACTGCAAAAAATGGAGTTTTGAAACGGTTACCGACAACGTCTTCGTACAGATAAGTATTTTCATCAAATTATTCCACAAAATATTTTTTTCTTCCTTAGACTTCATTGCCTTAGAGCAATAGTAAGTTCTGTTTAAGGGCAAAAATGAAATACTTTTGTACAGCTGTAATGATCTAACCTACATGTGTTTAAATGCTCCAGGAAATACCTTGCACATTGCCTCACTTATACTTTGAAATGTACTTCATAACATGCTATAATATTTGTAGTCCAAAAAAAAGTCTTTATAAACCCATGTCTTTTAAACACTCTCAAGCTCCTATTGTCTCAGCTCAGGTTTTTGTTGCAAAAGACCTTCCTTTTTCATTGCTCCCTCCTCTTGGAGCTATAATTCAGACCATTTGCATCCCTTCTTGCTGCCCTTCTATGAACCATAGCCCAGCACTGGTGTCCCAGGATCAAATACTGCCCAGTTCTCCTTGCTACTGGAAACAAGTACAGACCGTACTAGAGATACAGGGGAGGGCTGTTTCTTTGTGTCATTGAAAGCTGAATTCTCAGATTCTTGCTTTGCCTCTGAAGTTAACAGACAACCTGAGTGCGATGGCCAGCGTAGGGGCCACGTATGCACTTGCCCACACTCACACATGTGAAACAAATTTTTCTGCAGTAGAATTTCATAAACTCCCGTCTCACCAGAAGTAGGATAGCCTGAAGAAATTCAAGGCTCCCAATAAGAGGGTTTCACCATCCCTGTATTTGAGTCTAGCTAAAAATAGACTGACCCTGGTTCAGCTTAAATAGAAAGAAGACAGAGAAGTAAGAAGGAGGAGACTGACTATCCTAATAGGAGATAACGAAGTGTGCAGTAACAGCATAGGGTTGACAGCATACTAGATAGAATAGACCGACTTTTTTTCATTACTAACTCCATGCTAACTAATTTACTACACTTTGAAACAGAAGTATGGAACAAACAATATCTTGTCAGGTATATGCACAGCAAATTGTGTCTTGGCAATGCAGCTTACCTTACTATGCACTTTTGCGAAATTTTACTCAGACCCTTCTTCTCAGCTTCCTTTCCATCCTCCTTTAGGTAATCCCTCTGTGTTTCACTGAAGAAATGAAAGCGTACCAACAAACCTGTGCAAGTAAGAAAGTCCTAGCTGTGTCTTACTAGCTTTACAAAACCAGAATAGTTATTTGTTAAAATGAGTAAACTTTTCCCTTCTGAATAAAGTCTATCCATTTATTTGTTTAATAATAAGTGTATGTTAAAATTCCTCACAAAAACATATACAAAAAGTTAGTCTGCTTCTCAAAACCATTCCTTCTATGTTTCCTCCTCCTCACCTTTCACTGCTTGTGGTAGCCGTTAGTCCTGGCATGTCTATGCAAGCTTTTTACTAAATACCAGCGTCCCAGCAGATGAAACCAACATGAATTCTTTCTGCATGTTTAAATGTTAAATTTAAAGCATTTTTTCAGCTGACATAAAGCAGCTTGGTTACACTGAAGTCCAGAGAAAGCAAGGAATAACCTAGTGTACCAAATCCAGTTCACAGAAGCATATGAAAGCTATCCGTGCACTTGCTTCAGTGGGCTATGCCCACTGAGACACATGTCAATACTGAGACAATGGGAAAAGACATACTTGCTTTAGTAGGCTTTCCACCAGCAGTGTATTAATTTACCTGCTCTTGATTCTAACTTATACTTGTTATATTTTAATTAAACTAAAGCCATGCTAATAAAATACTATAATGAAGCTAATTATAAACAGGTGCAGAAAGACCCTGTTCACCCACTTCTGTTATTTGCAGAATAACCCCCCAGATCTCATCCTATATGGAGACTTGCATTATTTTGGCCTTAAAGACTTCATGTTCGGAGTGCTTCATACCAAAACCATCAGCTAGGGGTAGAAGAGATTCCCAGCAGTTACCCAGTACCCTCCTCAGCCTCCAGAGAGAGTTGCAGTAGATGACTAACCTGTCCTGAGACACATTTCGGTGATGGAGTGTCCTTAAGCCAGCTGTTGCAGTGTTTCACTTTCCTTTCTGATAGAAAGGTTCTCTAATGTTTAATTTTAAGGTCCCTTACTGAAAATGAAGTTCATTATGTCTTGTCATATTTGTCATGACGATAGGGAACAGATCTCTCTTTTCCTCTGTGCATTAGATGTTAACATACATCCCATAAGACTCCTCTTCTTTAAACTAAATAAATTTACCCTGCCACCCATGCTATCCGGACTTCTTAATTTTCACTGTTCTGTTCCAGACTCTCTTCAGTGGGTCTTGAAGAGCAATGCCCAAGACTGACCACAGTAATCCAGTTGTGGTTCTTATTCTGTAAGATGGATATATCTTATATATCAAACCTGCTGATATACCCTCATATATCTCTCCCTGGATTTCAACTACATAATGATATTTACTTCTGGTTTTGTCCTCAACAATTTACAGGTACCTTTCTGTAGACGTTACCTGGCTGGTCTCCTGCCTGCCTTTGTAGGGCCAATTATTCCTACCTAAACTGTGCACCTTCAGATTTTCCCTACTGACATTCATCTTTCATCCTTTTCCTCCCTCAGGTCATTTCTTCAAATTATCAAGATGATTTTGAGCTTCAAGCCTATCTCCTACCACTTTGGCAGTTTCTCTCTACTTGGAGCTGGGCAGGCAACTGCAGAAATCTTGAAACAGCCTTCCATCCTGATATTGAACTATGAACTATCAGACTATGGCTTCCCAAGTAGCTTGTTTTCATCCTTTGATTTTTTCATCTTGATGCCATTTCCCTAGTTTGTTATGAGAATATCACATGGAATACTACCAAGACCTTCTCTAAAGTAAGGATACCTTACTACTATTACTCTTTCTTTTACAGAAAGCAGACAAATTTCTTAGGAATGAAAAACTGTTTACTGTCCTTTGTTTTTATGCTGATGTTTTAGATATATGCAAATATCAATTTAAATCATTAAATGTTAGGTAAAATAGGTTTTTCCAATGTTTTTATTCTCTTCCATGGCAATTAATCTTAGGAAGAGACTTTATCTACTGTTGTGGGTACAAAGGTGACACTCAACAGTGGGATATTCCAAATTTATCTTTTATTAGTAACATCAGTACAAGCTCTTTAGAGTAACAATTTCTACAATTGTTAAGGTTAGCTTTTGTCATATATGGTTAAAAAAAGTTGAAATTATATCAGCTAAGCAGGAGGGAGAGCAATGATAGACAAACTTGGACAAGGTATGAAAAGACATCTCACAGAGGAGAAGAGATTATGCAGTGCTTCTTATTCCTACCTTGAAGAATTACAGTACTAAGGGACAGAAAATATCCTTGGACTTGTGGATAGTTGTCTTCTGCTTCTTTTCTCTGTGCCTTATAGCAAGTCATTTAACCTTTTTCTGCTGCAGACCTTTTGCCTATATGATGGAGATAATGATGCTCACTATCCTCTTTTAATGTGCTTTACCAGCACTAAAGATGAAAAAGCTCCTTAAGTGCTAAGGTGTTATTTACGAATTACCTTCCCTGGGCAGGGGAAAGTGAAGTTTTAGAAAATGGAGTAGTTAAAATCCCCACCAAAACGGTAGCATCCTATATAACAAAGACAAAACCCATGAAAACCTGAGGAGTTCTAGAGTTCTTTGTGCTGCTGATAGAGGAAAGTGAAGATGTAACGTATGCCTTTAACTCCTCTTTCCTTTCACCAGCTGTCCCATACAACCTTTAATTGCTCAAAAGAAATAAGCACATAAGGAGAAGTGCATTATTGGTTGAAAAAAGGACATGTGCTGTCAAGTTCTGCTGTACCATATTCACTTCCTCCACAAATATGAACTTGAAATCAAGATTTATGCAGCTCAGTGTCATTTTTATTAAGACTGTTTTTTTTGCCAGAAAATTGACTGAAATGTAGTTCTTTTCTAGACCTTTATGACAGAAGATAGGCTGTCATCTCAGGAAACAGCAAGTAGTGCACACAGCTACAGTGATCCTATGGAAGAGAACAGAACAGGTTAAGCAATGTGACCCTTCACAAATAAACTTTTCCCAAGAAATCAGATGAACAAAAAATTTTTAAAAAGAGCTTCTATACTAGTAAGTCACTTACATAAATTTTATGACTCCTTGTGAAAGAACATATGAAAAAAAAAAAAAGAAGAAAGAAAAAACCCAAAATAACGGCTACAGATGAGCCTTGAACAGACCTGTCTATCGATACAACTTACCCCAAATATTTGATTATATTTTATTTACTCAAGATTATATTTTTTTGATTATATTTATTCAAGAGGATGTTGCATCCTCTTGATTTGAACACCATCAGACCATATTATCCCACCACATCCATTCATACTTTTCATACTCTTCAAAAAAGCTGTTGAAATAGGAAAGTGAAGCTTGACATTTAAGTGGAGTCTTTCCTTCTGAACTTCCCAACTCATGCTTGGAGGTGGTCTTCCTTTAAAGAATTTATCAAAGCTATACAACTAAGCTGTAGCATCTGTAAAATCCATTTGCTAGAGTGCCTCCAAGTTCAAATCAGTAATTAAAGAAGTCGTTAAGCACCTAACAGGTGATGTAGACAGACTCGTTTCCACATGCTTAGACTACTGATGTACTTCAAAGAAAAGAGTCTTCTACTCGTATATGTCCTGTATAAAGCCTTTGGTATTCTGGAGTGCCAACCTGTGAGATGTGAAGCAACTCTGTACAGGGAAGGTGGTTTCCATCTGAAAATGCGAAAAGCATTGTGTTTGTGTATCCTCAGCAGAGCCTCAGTGTTGATTCTCTCTTAATTTTCTTTATTGGCATATACTTTGAATTACACGTATCAGTACTGCTCTGAACTTTGCTGCAATAGTCAGCAAGTGAAAGTTCATTTCTAATATTTTATTCTTTCACACTTCCCTCTTCTTTTATTCTATTAAATGTCTGTCATTCCCTTCCAATATAACCTCCTGATTCTATCTCCTTTTAGATATGCTCACTTCTGCTCTCATATTCATTTGCCAAGCACACACACTCATTACCGATTATTTTCATCCACTTACCCATCAGTTTTGAAAAGAGGCCACTGTGGTGGATGTTTATATCCTTCTATATTTCTTACTTAGATCAAAAATTTGTCTCCTGATTCTATTTTGGTCTGACAATGCACCATATTGGCAGTAAACTTTGGGTCCAAGACCGTTCTCTTGATATTTCTCACTATTCTGTCATAGAATATGGACTATAACAGACAAACTACCTTTTAAATCCATTATCAGATCAGTAGGTTTCAGCTTAAATATAGTTATATATAGTTTCTCATTTCAGGGTGGATATAAAAATTCTCAAATATGTCTTTCGTGCTTTCCACTGATTCACAAATGTTACTTTAAGATGATACTTTCATTTGGATACAGATAGCCTTCACAATGGTCCATCATGTTTTAATAGGGTGGTTCTCAAACACTGACAGTATACAACGGAGCTTCAAGAAAACATTATACCATGAATGGATTACTCTCGAAAATGAGACCATATAACAAGAACTTGAAGAACATATTCCAGATAGTTATAGTTGTATTTTAACACTTTTCAGAATCTGGACAACAGGAGTAAGCCTTCACTACATGATCAGACAGTTCTATCTGTTTGTACAGCAGTTGCTCAGCAGATCATTTGTATTTCTGGATTACAGAATGATAACATTGGAAACAAAATACATCCCCTCATTCACACCACACCAGAGTGGAGCTTTCAGTTACACATACAACGCCACACTGGAGGTTTTGATAGTGAACAACTACTACTACATAAGTTTGAGTTATCATCTAGACTTCACCAGCACCATTCCTTATAGCTTTTGATATTTTCATCAGGAAAAAATACTGGCAAATATTTGAATTTACATTAACATACATCCAGATCCATAGTTCAGTATACATTATAATTTAAAGTGTCAGGATAATAAAATCATGTTGGGTAAGATTGTTTCTGCCAGGTGTTTGATGTAAGTGTTTGATATTTGTCAAAGCATAATCTCCACATTTCCAGTTGATGAGTAGCCTCACTCAGAGATTCCCACAACAGGGCCAATCATAGCTTAAGAAATAAACATAAATCAACCGCACTAACAACCTTCTCACAATCAAGTAATCAAACAACTCAGCTCCTCATCCGTTATGAAGAAAGATTACGGAGCTCTTGCAAAAACTCTAAGCTTCCTGTTCCAAGACTGATTTCCAGTTGCACGCTGCTCCCCTCTTTGAGCAGGTCTTCAGCCAGAACTAAAAAATTTAAGCCAAAAGACTGTCCTGAGTCTAGCCAACTCTATCATGGTATTTCCTATTATAAACAAACTCCTGGAATCACAGAACAAAACTTGATTTCTATATTGTTCTTTCTCTCCCCAAATTAACCTTGGTCTTATCTTTCAAACTCACCCTCTACAATTATCTATGAGGGATAAATTATAGTTACATTATACATACACATGTCATCATTGTAATGATAGATAGTATAAATAAACTGTAAGCACACGTTCCATCTAGCCTTATACTGATGTGCATTTACTTGTAGGATTTTGTTAGCGACACTGCTGACACACTGCCTACTAATTAAAATATCACTTACCTACACATAGGGGTGATGCCTGGCCTGTCCAAGGAAAATGAAGAGTCTTTGTCATATTTGTTCCTCCTTTTGGACTCGTATGTCTGTTTTGAAAGTGAACTTAGTAACAGACCTAGGCTTAGAGGAATCCATCTTTTAACAAAAATCTCACACAAAGAATTTCCCTAGCTTTTAGTCATTCTTTGTTGTGTGGTTTTGTTATTTTTTTTCCCCTTCATGTTTTAGGAAGACTGGTTTAGTTCTTTTCCTCTCCTTGCTAAAACTTCCTACTTCCTTTTGAGATGGGCATAAAAAGCCCCGGCAATCTCTTATTTTTCTGTGTTGTTTTCTTCCTTCCTCAACAGCTGGAAGAAGAATCATTAGTAGCATCAATGATGATTTTATAGGTAACTGAAGACCATATTTGCACGTTCTTTGTAAGGCTAGAAGCCATTTAGCACCTCAGGTTTTCCAGTCCAGCAAAACCTGTATCAGAACTCTCCAGCTCAGCCTCTACAGCCACAGATTGAATTAATGTTCAGAGGTATATTTAGGCGTTCTTCCAGATACAGGTTTTCACAAGTGTCCTCTTTGCTTTCTTTCTTTTCCCGGTTTACTCAGCCAGGGAACATTGATTCTTTCAATTATTGGTTCTTTAAGGAGGAGTTCCATATCTTGTGACTTCACAGACTGTGACAATCTAAAAGATTCATTATGGAGAGCTCTTTCTTAACCATTGCCCATGCTATTTTCATCTGCAAAATTCGTTAGATGCTTAGTAATGGCCAACAAGTCCATAACTATACTAGATTATATTTAAATTTGCAAAGGAGAATTTAACTTATCATAAAATAACCGCAATTCTCTGTGTTATTGTCTCCCTTCTTCATTTGTATTCCCTTTCTGATCCCTTTCAGTTTATATTTTCGGACTTCTATCAGATGTTCTCATAAACAAAATGAACTATTTTACTAGTTTTCTAAAATACCTCCAAGTCTACATATAACGGAAAAAAAAAGTGTGCAACAAAAAAGCAAACTATTTGAAACAGAGTAGGTCACTACCAATGCCCTTTGCTGTCCTGAACTTTCACTAAAAAAGAAGGGGAAGAAAAACTAAGCAAGAGAGGAAGACATTCTCCTTCATTTTTTTTCCTCCATATTAGAAGATTCAAAGATTAGCATACAAGAGCAGTGGAACACAGCACTTCTACAGACTTTAACAGAAGCACCTAAAGACAAAATCACAATTTTCTTCAGACAAGTTCTTAGAGACAAAAGTATTCTGTAGGCAAAATTTCCGAACAGGTTGCTAGCAAACTCCCCTTACTAAAGAACCATTCCCGCCACTCCAGCTTCACCCACCACTCTCTGTGGAACATAATGCTTCCCTTAACATCCTTTTGGTGGACCAAAACTCACCATGAAAATTAAGTTTTCCAGACTGCAAGAGTACCCATGGTAAGGGCAGGAGCTCGTATATAACTCGTGGGTCCACAGATGAGGGTGTGGATGAGTGCCTCAGCTGGGGCTGGTCAGGGCCATTATGGCCTACTCACAGTCCTGAGATAGAGTAAATAATAAAAAAAATAGAGAATTCAGCCAATTTCAGAAATAAATAATATTGAGAAAAAAGACATTACTAGCTCTGTGTGAATTTCAGGACAAACATTTGAAACATTTGAAGATCCTTGGGTAAGATACTGTGCTTTGGAAACTATTAACTGAAGTTCTGAAAACTGTACTTTAATAATTTGAACATGTAAAGCTTTGTGGAAAAGTGCCCAGAAAAATGCATTCATTAAAAAAAAATACAGAGAGTATATTTCCACCTGTTTTTGTACACTTTTCCTAAACTATTCATCCAGTAGCCACAGGCACATCTTCATGTGGCCTAGGAAATTTGCTTACACGAAGGCTTCCAGAAGACCAAAGTATTTTTCCACCACATCAAGAAGCCATGCGAAAGAGTATGCTGAAGTAGAAGAGGAACTCCTAGTACTTGGACAGACGTTTTTACTGGTTCAAAGTGTATTTGTTCATCTTAGTTTTTGACAAGAAACAGAACACAGGTCACTGGATATTTTTTCAACTAGGATCCAAATAATATGACTTCATCTATTTTTTTCCCACACTATGACCCTATTACACAAAAGATTTCATAGGAGAAAAATACTCCAGAGTATTTTGAACAGGGTTGGTAACCAACCACCAAATTAAGAACAAAAGCTGATGATAAGAACAATCTGACCTCATCCTGGCAGTAATATTATTTGATCAAAGCAAGTTAGAGATGAAGAACTAACACATGAAACTTGCCAGAAACTAAAACTCCGCCTTCATCAGTGGCGAGTGATTCAGCTTCTAGCAAACACATTACTATACTGGCAGGACCAAAATCACTTTCATATGACTGAGAGACCGCCTCTGAAAGGACAGCTGATTTTGATCCCGCAAGTAATTTAGAGGGCTGTGTTCCCCAATACCTTGAAGAGTTTTTAAACAAATGCATAGTCAGATCACAACATCCTGTATGCTAGTCTGCTTTGTTTTTTTTTTTTAGCACATTCAAGGTATTCAGTAAATAAGCATTTGGAATGTAACAGTTTAGGGATAAGGAGGGAAAAAAGGGACCAATAATAACAATCACCAGGGCCATTAATCTCCTCAAAGCTACCTGCCAGGTCTTGGCAGCAGAAATAACAGACTTGGGATTTTGGAAAGGACAGAAATACAGTACTGTGGCTGATTACTTCTCCGGATATATTGGTTTGGCTCTACTTATATAGACCTCACTGGTACACATTGCCCAGAAAGTAAAGTAAATACTTTAGAAACATGAAGTCCTCATGTCAGATAATGGGCCTTTAAAACATTCAAGTATTTACATAGAACTTTTATGTTCAACATTGTTAACATAGTTTATTTTGCCCCCAGAGCAATGGAAAAAAAGTTAGAGATGAGAAGTGCACAAAAAAAGCAGGTTAAAAGAAAAACAAATCCCACAAACCTTGTGTAAAAACTGATGGGTTGATATAAACCACTTTTAGTCAGTCAACAACCATTGCACCTAGATCTGCTCCTGCAGAATTTCTCATGCTTAAAGATGATTTTATCCATGGCACCCAGACAACCTTAAACTAAATGTTCCAGCTCAAAGGAATGTTAAACATGAGAAGGTGAAATAAAAATTCATCAACAGCAAATGTCAATGCTTGGCACAGAGCAAAGCCACTGCCTGACCTGAGATCAGGGACTGGAGCTCTCATACACGTGGAGCTATTCAGAATTTAGCAGATATTTCTATGCCCCTTTCTGTGAGGATACAGAAGGATTTCTTTGGAAGATCTGAACTCATCTGCAGTATTTTCCAGTTCAACAAGGAGAGAATCAGGAACCATCAGAAACGTCAACTGCTTAGGAGACTTCCCACACAAAAGGCCACATTAGAAGACAGAACTATCCTCCTAAAGAACTGATCTTAAAACTTCTTTCTATAGGTATGCTGCATATGTATGTGCATGTGTGTTTCTGTTTTAGAAATGATGATTTGTCATTTTTAGTTTTAATGTGACTGCCAGACAGAACCAGGATACGTTGTAAGGCTAGAATAATAAACAGGGCAATTTCAGGAAAGAGTTTTTCCTAGCAGCAGCACGAGTCACGTTCTTATATAAAACATCAGATTACACCAAATATTTCACTTTCTTTGAGATCACCCATAACAAAACATTACCATTTTCTAAAACAAAATACTGTTTTTCATACTGGGAAATGTTTATTTTATACTCTATCAACCAGTATTTCGTAATATGAGAATCTTGTTTTTCCCTCTGGTGACAGAGGCCTTTCTTGGTTTTGAACTGTCAAACACAGGTAGTTCTTAAATTGAATATGCAGTCCAGTCCCAGAGTACAGTTATCCAATGTCTATCATTTTACAAAACAAACTAATCTGACTTTAAAGCTAGACTCTTCAAAGCCCTAGAAGACAGGAACACCCTAATACATCTTCCATGTAGATGTGGAGGCTGAAGGCCTGCAGGGTTTATCTCTTCCATCAGGTTTTCTTCTTACTAAACTTTTTTCACTATGAAACAAATTACTTCAGCAAATATTAAACTACAATACTACTAAAAATATAAAAAATACAAAACAGAAATGAAATCACAAAAATGAAACTCCAATAAGAGCTGAAATAGAAGCAGGTGCCATTTGACCGTGCATTTCCACTGGCTGCAGATTGCTAGGAGTTTCCTGCTGTGTTGCCTGAAGCTTCACGCTCTTCCAGAGCAGTTGTGCAGGAGCATCAGAGTATTGTTCATGGAGAGGGCAAGCTTGATGCTTTCCCAGCTCCTCACCTTCTGCTTTGCAGAAGTCTCCTTACTTAGATGTGCTGTGCGTATCAAAACAGGGTTTGCAAGGGATTCAGATACAGGAACACTCACTTTGTAGCTCCAAAGCTGGCCAAGTCATCTACCTGTTTAACACAGTCAAGACATGTTCAGAAGCAGAGCTGTAGTCATTATAAACAGCTTTACTGATGAAAAGAATGCAAGTGCATATAAACTTCCAGCACTTTGAGGCTAGGCACCAATTCAGTGCATGAAGATGTGAATTTTAACTCTAGATGTTTCCACGAATAGTTAGAAGAGCTAGATAACCTGAATCCTGTGGTAGATGTAGTCCAAAGAAGTGCATGTTCCCTATGTAACTGAAAATCTGACCCTGTTCTTGACTGAAAAAAAAAAGGGGGGGGGGGAGGGGGGGCGCAGGGAAAGTATTGCATCAAAAGGACTCCATAAAGCAAATCCACACTCACAATGTCCTGAAGAAGTAAAATCTTTGCATTTGACTGCAGCAGAAATAAGATCTCCCCTGTAATTTTGTTCTGTTTGTTGGATTTTATTTTACTTGAAAATAAAATGTGTAGTTGCTTGGGATCTACATGATACATGTTTATCTAATTCATTTGCTACTCAGTATTTCCAGTTCAGGAGATATGATGAGATTTTGGCCCTGGCAGGTGTCTCTAAAAGGAGTGCAGTTTCAGTAAAAGTCCAGATCTTGGCAAAAATCATAGCTTCATAGGCCCAGAAAATACTGAGGCTGAATGTCATTGTCCTAGGCTCCCTTTCAAGGTCTCCCAAAGGAACAGGGAGCTGGTGCAGGGATAAGAGGGAAAGGCTCCAAAGCATCTTTCCAACTCTAGGTGGGTTGATGGGTCCCCCAGACATACCACTTTCCTCTTGCATGTGTGGGCATGTAAGACTCTCCTCACTCTGAATTTTGGTGCCTGCATAGACAGGTGAAGGGCCCAAGCCAGTCTCTTTCAAGACTGGGGACTACACTCAAATGCTTTTTCTGTTCAGAGGCACAGAAAGGGAGTTGCAGAAGAGGTAAGAAACTCCTTACCAGTCTTAGAATCATAGAATCATAGAGCGGTTTGGGTTGGAAGGGAACTCTAAAGGTCATCTCGTCCAAGCCCCCTGCAGTGAACAGGGACATCCTCAACTAGATCAAGTTGCTCAGAGCCTCACCTTGAATATCTCCAGTCTTCTTAAGTTAGGTTTTCGTATCCTTTCATAAGACTCTATTATGTCTTCTTAGGTCGGTTATTTAACACCATAAATTTGCATATCAGGAGGAAAAGAAATGCAGAAATTTACCAGGTCCACATGAGGAACAGAAACACTTATTGCTTCCCACAAAAGTTAGACACACAGCTATTTCTGTGTCAGCCAAATCAATGCCTAGACATCCGAAAGAGAAGTCTGTGAGTTTATATCTATCAGCTAGCAATCCATCAGAGGGTTAACACAAGTTGGTTATGATCATACATTTATGCGTTTAGTCTATAGATATATAAATACATTACTATATGTATATATGATACATGCATTTCTTAAAGCAAAGTCCAATCTGTCATCAGCTGAATGCTTAATACATATATATTGCTTTTAAACACACTTCCCTAGAAGAGAACCTGCGCTAGGGAGTACTAGTATACAAGCACAGTGTATTTTGTATTTCTGTAGATTACCTCACCTCCCTCTATATCCTAAAAAATCTTGGTAGAAGAGGAAATTAAGGGAGACAAACTGAACTGTGATGCTTAGGGAGTCCCTTGATTCTGCCTGTCACAGTTTTAAGCCTGCTCAGGGCCTCAGGGGAGTCTGGCTGTTCTTACTCTTTCTCTGCCAACCAGACAGTAACGGCCCACTGCTTTTATTCATTACCCTGAATGTAATGCACTAAATTTAACAAGTAACACACTCAGCGGGAATTTATTGGCCTTTTGCAGCATGATTGCAAGGTAGGATATGGATATGGATTCCAATTACTGCTGACACCCAGATAAGAGGAACAAAGCCTATATATGATTGTTATTAATCAAAGGTGATATATGGTATTAGGAAGAAAAGAAAAACAAACCAAGAATAATTTAAAAATAATTAACTAAGTACTTTTTCTATCAAAATGTCTATTGTTCCAAATAAAATTATGCTGGTATTTTCTAGCAAGGAATAATAAAAAGGATAGCATATTATACAAAAATGACCAGGCAGAAAATGTAAATAACAATCATTATTGATTATAAAACGACATGCAGAAAATTCACATCCCAGGAGATGTAATAAACTGTGAAAAGCTTATAAAAAATATGCATATATTCACAGCTACAGAAGTATTCATGATCACTAAACAAAATAAAAATTCTGTGTAATATATTCCAGAGCACTGAGACTCATAGTCATCTGACAGTATTAAAAGATGGGATAGGAAGAAATTAATTTTTCTTGTTCACATCTGGAGATTAAATAGGTACAATATGAATGGGGAAAGAACAAGCCAAAGATCGCCGCATAAAAATTCCAGAAACCAGCAGATGTGAAACACATGTATATCCACACTACCAAACCTCTCCCAGGTGAGCACAGAAACTAACAGCTTAGCTATAGGTGAGTGCATTAATTAATCTTAATTAATTAAGACTGCAGCCCACAGCGTGCTGAATACTATGGTCATTCAGAGCAGTAAGAGGCAAAGAACTCAGCTTCATAGTGTTTTGAATGGCCATTCAGCATGGATCTAGAAGATGAAAGCCCTTTCCAAGCTATCTAAACCGTTAAGGTCAGCAGAGTGGGATCAGAGAGCTGGTGAAGGTTCTCATTACTTTCTATTCCCAATATTCAGTCTGAGCACATCAGACGAAGAATATTTTCTGCTAACAACTCCATTCCTTTTCCAAGCCGTAAGTAGGATGGATTACTTTTCAAAACCAGTGAGTTAAAACAGATGACAATTTCTGAAAAGACACAACAGTACAATTGATTTGAAATTCAGTGAGTCTGCTATTCACAGACAGGCTACCTCATATGTCTACAGATATGACTTACCTATTAGTTCAAAAATTAATCAGAAAATGGGAAAATGATGTTGCAAATACCTGACTGGTCCTTCCTAGCCCAACTCTACAACACTTTCCTGCTTCTTGAGAACCTATTCCCTGTAGAAAACTTGATGCACATATAACCCGTGTTACCTTCCATTTTCTGGGATGTTCTGTCTTATCTGTGAAAAGCAAGAGACCAGTTCGTTGATGTTGAGGATTATGTTTTTCCTCACTCTTGTGAAGGAAAATGCCATAGGCAGGTCAGTGATCATGTCTTACATACACAAAATAGATAAAACACGAATCATAACTGTTTACACATCTTAGCAAATAAGGAGGCAAATATGTCTATATATGCTATGTGTATATATAATACATATCTAGTATGTGGATATTGCTATGTGTGTATGAATAATGGTTTCTATGAGAGCACAAAATCTTAATTTTAATGAAAGCAACTACTTAGTGAAATGGAAAAGTAAATGTATTTTCCCACCTCATTTTTATCATTTTACCTTGTATATGAGAGTGCTTTGAGACTGGGTACAGCAAGAGAGAGAAGAGAATAAATAGGAAGGAATAACATATTTTTAGGAAAAAGTATTTTAAAACAGACCCAATATATATCATTTATTGTACATTATCTGTCCTACGGTATTTGCTATGTGTGTATGAATGATGGATTTTATGAGAGCACGAAACCATTTTTGCTGCTTCTGATGCTGTAAGGTACTGATAAATATTTGATTACATAAATACATGATTTCAAACTGAGAAACAGTTGGGTTGGTGATGCAGCCTTGGGTATCGAAGAGATCTTTTACTTTTATTAATAGCTCTAGAATTTTCTTCCTATATGTGAAGTTTGTCACCAAGACAGAAATGGAAGCAGTTCAAATTTTGATTCATCAGAACATGAGATATACTTATAAGTATACTTAGAAGTTTAAGCTTGAGAGTAGTGTTCATCAGAGCTTTGTAAATAAGGATTTCACTCAATGATGATTTCACAAAATATACCATTTTCCAAACATGGGCTTTAGAGAGCTTTTGGCCCCCAAAAGAATGGTTACTTCTTTAGTCCTGTATCTAAATTGCATGCTGGCCTTTTATGGTCCTTGCTCACAGTAAAATAAATGCACAAAAGCCTTGTTTCTAAGTTTGCATGCACATTGTTTTCTAGAGAACACGAAAAAAATGCTATTTCCTCATATTGCAACTAGATGTCGATAAGGGGAAAAAAAACCCCAAGGGTGGCTTGTCAGTATTTCAACAAATGTTAAAACTCCAGCCTTTTGTTCTCAAACGTTAATGGCAAAAAAACAACATCTTCTGAAAAAGATTACAATTTAAAATGGTAATGATACATTTGTCTCAAGAGAATTTGTATTCTGTCTGCAAATCAATCAAGATATGGTGAAAGGCTTTAGAGAGAAATTACAGCTGAATGCATAAAATCCTGGGAACAAAGAGTGGTACCTGCATACAGGAGACAGCTGGCAATACTCATCAATGGACAGAGAAATGCATTTCTCCTTATTCCTGTAAATACAAAACCTTGTCAATTTTGGTAGTTTCTGCTATATATGACACAATTTCTATTTACAGCATATTGTCAAGAAAGATACCGTGCTTTCCATATTTTCGGTAGCACATACCACGGATGTATATTAGATCCAGACTCTCATGATTGGAATAAAATCACTGAAATATGGATCAAGTTGGTAACTTCAATGCAAAATAGTATCTTCTCTTTTTTTTTTTTTTCCCCTGAATTTCTCACAATGCTTTTAACACGCTAATCCTTAAAAATAATTTAAGCAATAAGAGTAGGAGAAGGCATTACATTGGAAGGGAATAATTTCATGCTTCAGATGTGTTGTGAAGCATGGGAATGACGAATGAGTGCCTTCAGTCACCTGAGAAGTGCAATGATTCCCAGAAATGCACTGCCTAAAGTATCTTATTGCCAGTACTGCATGGAAATTATTTTAGAAAAGGTCACATCTATGGAGCTAGTAAGAATTATTAGATACGAGTGATTAAGGTGGCAATCATACAGCCTATAACTCACTGTTTAATAAATAAGTGAGTTCTTCCATCATGCTTTTAAAAATAAAGTACACATTTTAAAGATTAAAAAGAACCTCTTTGCTCAAGTGAAGTGCCACCCTGGCCAAACGTGACTGTCAACACTCTGCTACAGCAGCTGAGAAAACTCATTGTTTGAGCTGCTGTATCTACCCCAGAACAATTCCACAGTGACATGAGTCTGAACCCAAAACAAGCATTCAGGAGATGCAAAGATGCTTGTGTGTACTGGAAAGGTGACCACAAAGGGCTTACCTTACTCTGCCTCACCGTCTCTGGACTGCAAATTCTGGCATGAAAGATATTGCCATTGGGAAGCACCCGTTTTCCCTTAGAGCGGGTGCATCCGCCCAGGTCTAATCCTGAGAGCGGCCGTGATCTTGCTGGGCTTAAGAGTGCCAAAGAAATAAACGTACGTGCTCCACCACTGCATCAGCAAGAGGCAGTAGTGGGTCAAAGAACTGTTTAGGTTGGGAGGAAATACTTCAGATTTTGTTATTAGCTTTGTTGGAGCTTTGATCACCATTTTGTTTCTTTTACAATGAAAAATAACTTCCATTCCGCACAGTTGATGTGTTATTTATGCAGATTTTGTATTTAATAAAAAAAAAGGTTTTAGAAAGCCTGCAAAAATGAAACTTTTAACCAAAACACCCTTCATTACATGTATAACAGGTGCGGTTTGGTTTGCTGATGCATCTTCTCAGGGATTCTGGTATGGCATATTATTAACTACTGAATGGAAACAACATTGATTTTGGAAAAAAAAAATAATCACTTTTTTCTTTTGAAAATATTTGAACCATGGCTAGTTTTCAAAGTTATATCATGAATCTGAAGTTTCATCTTTAAAGATCACACTCTTACTCTCATACTTGGTCTATGTTGTAATTTAATCCTACTAATTTCTGATTTTAAACCAGTATATTTTGTACTGCTGCTAGTCTGTTACGGATCTAAGGAATGGATCAAAGTATCTGAAGCACTTTCAACTTTGCTATCACAACGAAATATTTAAATTAGGAGTCTTATTTTTGCTCTCCTTGATATATTATACAAAGTACCTCATAAGGATAAAAAGTAATAATCAAAAGGATGAGACATACTTGAGGAAGCATTCTCACAGCCCACTCACAGTACATAACTCAGATATGATTCCACGTAACTCAGTTTAGCAGTCAACATCCACTACAGAGGCAATATGGAGAGGCAGGTTTTATCAGAACGTAGTAAAGAACATTTAATTAAGATGTATAAATTTAGAAGGTGCAAAGACTCCCACCATTTCCAGTCACATTGTAATGAAATCTTTTAACAGTAAAACCAAACATTTTCAGGAATGTCACAAAATAGAATTTGGAGTGGGGTTTTGTTTGTTTGTTTCTATTTATTTTTAGTTTTGTAGACATGCTGTAAAGCAGGGGGGCGGGGAGGCAAAGCAGGGGAGGGGGCTGAGGATTGTACACAGCGCAAAGGAAACAACGGAAATAGGAGGCTGAAGGGTCCGGGCAGGGGAGCTAAAGAGGGCGG
>VWZK01010000.1:26394-47409 GCA_013396935.1 Baryphthengus martii | reverse complement strand
GGTGGGGGGAGAAAAAAAAGAGAAAATAACCCTAAAAAAAATTCATAGAAATTGCTAACACAAATAAATACATTTTCTATGATTAAATTTATAATGGAAAATTTTCCCTTACAATGGCTTAGTGGTAAGTTTACTTCTTTTTCTAAAAAAGTAATATACCACTGATATTTTACAACGTACCGCTTATGCAGCGTCAACCAGCTTCTCGGCTACAAGCTGCAGGGCCCCAGACCTGGCAATGTTCATTAACACCCAGCAGTTGGATAATTTATCAGCTATTCAGCATGTGGACTTTCACATCTCTCTTCTGTAATTCAAGGGGGACCTTCCCCTCCAGCCCACTTCCACTCTGAGTTTAACCCTTCAGCAAAACTTTTATGCTATCATTACAAGGAGGTCTAATCCATACTAAATATGCTAATCAAGAAATACCTTGAGGGCCCTTTTTTGATCATTTTGGTTATACTTATATGCTAAACCTGCAGCTTTTGGTGTTATCTTTGGGGAGAAGTCACTGTCTCTGGTCTGTGAAATGCCATTTGTTTTGTCCTGTATAATAGGCAGGTTTTAAACATACTACTTTTTATCAACAAACGCAGGCTGGGAGATTATCTCAGAAGGATACATTCCATATAGGCAAGATGGATGCCCTGTCTGAACACTTTGACCTTCCAATCAAGAGACATTGCCACAAATAATTTAGTTGGGAGGGGAAAACGAAGCCGAGGAAGTATCTACCCTGCCAGCATCTCCAGCCACACGCTCATAGCACATAGAGAGAATACCCTGGATGGAAGAACTATGTGACAGATAACAGTGGAAGTCCATCATTTTTTCAGCTAGCCTCTTTTTCTTGTGAGAATTCCTAGAAAGAAGAGTGTCAACAAGAAACACAGATGGGGTGAGTCCCAGCAGTACTGTGGTGTCCACTGCCAAATAGTCAGTGAAAAGCTGTTGCCCTAGAGAAACAAATACATGACTCCTACACCAATGATCTTGTGCATCTTTGGAAAAACCTCTGCAATCTGCTGGCTTTGGGAGACAAACCTTCCTTGCTCTTTTTCAGGGTAGGAAATACTTTCCTCATCCCATGGACAAATTAAGGAAGTATCTGCTAGAGAACTCTCACAGAATTTCCTTTCGATCAATACCTTTCATTCAAGGTTTTTCCAAAGACAGCAGAGGGGTTTATGCCCTGAATTGAAAATGCTAAAACAGTGACACCATATTACGCTGAATACAAATGCTGGAAAAGAACATGTTTGAGAAGAGTGCTGAAGAAAATGATGGATCTTCCTTCTTCTCAGGCCTCATTTTATGAGCTCAAGGGTCTGTCTGGCGAGGGGCTGCCCTGCCTGGGTGCTGGGAGCTGACGGGCTTCAGGGGCAGGTGTCCAGCACTTCCGGGCCGGACATCTCCTTCTCCCAGAGGAGGAGAGGAAAATCAGGGAGTTACACACAGAAATGACACGGCGGCTCCTCACAGCTTTGCTCCCTTGTGGCAGGTACCAGCTGAGGATGGGCACCTATGCAGTAAAACAGAGACCTCTCATAAATATTTCATATTCCTGAGTCAAGCAAAAAACGCCTGCCACCACCCTCTGCATTTCTATTATTTAAAGGGTCACTAATCAAGCAGTGAACTTACCTTTCTGACAAATCTACATACCAGACAATCAATATTCATCTGGTGCTAGCAATACTCTCCCCTGCCCGCCCAGCATGTGAATGCAAAAGCTGAATTCTCTCCATCCTTGCTGGGGATTAGCACAGCCCGGGCAATGAACCCCAAGGACACATGAGAGCGTGCTGTGTCCAGTACCCCCAGGAAAGCGTTTGCAATTGCCACCAACCACCACAGTGGGTACAGTAGTAGTGAGACTAGGAAGGGTTAAAGTTCTGTCTGTGACACTGAAATTGAGGCCAGCTGTAGGTCATATTCACGTCTCAGTCACAGGAAAATGAACCTGTGAGACAGAACCTAATTATCTGCTAAACCAAAAGCCAGTCTCAGTTCAATAACTTACGACAGAGCTGGCAGCCAGATATAGCGTTGCCATGGTAACGCTGAAAAAAAAAATCCACTGCAGTAGAGAACAAGAAGGAAAAGAAGGAGACTGTAACCCTAAATATGCTGCAGCCATTTGATCTTGGACAAGTGGATATGTCTAAAGAGCCAGATTGCTACAACCGTCTATCCGCTTTAATATCCTCTACAGTTACTGAAATGAAAAATGTAATTGCAGGGTGCTCTGAGCTAAAAACCAGGAGTGACTGGCTAACTGGGAATTAATTTTAGAGGGAACAATATTGGCTTCTTTCCCTCTCAAAACACATGGACTGAGAAGTATGTGGGGGCTGGAGAGCAGAGGCGCCTGCTTCCCACTAGTCCAAAATCACTGTATGCCAATCAAATCCTTGGTTTTCCCTATCATGTTTCCCTCCTCCCTCTTCTTTCATCCACAAGCCATTACACACAAGGGAAAAATTTAGTAGAGCAAAGCACTAAAGTTCTTGCTTTGGAGACTATGACGCCCAGACTTCATGAAGTTAAGGGTGACACAAGTTTAAAGCTCTCAGCAGAATGTCCTGAATATGGTCCCTCACACCAGACACAGAACAGGTCACAAGAAACCACAGTGGATCCATGCTCCTGGAAGTCATGAGATGAGGGATCCCATCCTCCCAGCATGCTCCTATTGGGAGCTAAGCATGGTGCTCTCAGGCACTGCCAGTGCTGGATATGGGGAGTTTTCCAAGCTGGATCTCCCAGCAGCAAAACAAAGGACACTGTCCTCAGACAGCTCGCTGAGCTGGATGGGCACACGTGTACCAGCAGCAGCTCAGATGTGGACTGCTACCAACTTGCTCTGCCAGGCTCCTTGACACAGCTGAGAAAAAGTTCGTGAAAAATCAGACACAATCATTCACCAAACACAAAATCAAACATGTGTTTCGAAATACATGTTCAAAAAGTCATATATGCATAAATATATACATGTCCACGTTGCTTACTGCTGATCGTTTTGATCAGAGGTGGACTTGATAAAAAGATCAGCAGCGATTTCATGAAAGAACATATATCTGTTTATGTCTGTGCATGTTAAAGATAGAGATTTTAGAAGAAATATCATGGTTAGAAAAAATACGATGAAACCAAATAAATCACTCATTTTGCCTGGCACTTCTATGTAGGTGTTTTCAACTGCCAGGGCTATCCATGCTATCCAGATCAGCTTGCTGAACAGCGAGACTTCACTTCCAGATGCTAGAAACTGCACGCTATTCAGGCTGAAAATGTTCTTGCCATCTAATTTTACAACAGAATACTAAAAAAATAATAGTATTCCAGGGAGTTAGGATAGCAAAATAATTTGCAGCCTGAGAGTGTGATTAGGAAATATTATTGTCCTCATATTTTTTACCCTGCACAGACTTTTTTTCTTCTGACTAAGCGAAATCCAGATTTTGCAATTCTTTTTCAGAAAAAGCTATCATTCTAGTAATAATGCTGGCTGAATAAGAAATACTCGTTTAGGTATGGTGCCTTCTGAAGTGGGTTGTGTATCAATCGCTACTGCACAGTGCAGTATAAGTAATGAAAAAATGAAAATTAATTCAATAATATGTTACTGGCATTCTAGCTTTTGTTTGTTTGTTTAAAAAAAAAAAAGCATTAAAAACCCCCCACTCCTAACAACAAACCAACCCAAAACCCACAAAACTCCACAGGCAACATATTACATAGATCTGTGTATCTCCATGTTGTTTAAGACTAGCATCTTGATCTTGTAAATATGATTAGTATCTAGTCCAGTGAGTAGTTTAGTTGAGGTGATAGAGGTGCCTGGTTTTATACGTTGTGTTAGCAGTAATGCAGATCAAAGCGGGGCCACAGTATTATTTTCAGTGAGCCAGCCTGACGCTTGGCATGAGTGAGGTCTGCTAAAGTCAGTGGGCCTGAACCTGATTATGCCAGTCATGAATCTGTCCTCTTTTCGTCACAGCAAATATAAATGACCTTGTACTTTTCTTTCCTTGAGTTGTATATTCCTGAAATGTCGCTTTTCAACCAGTCTGTGAATCACACAGAATCACAGAATCACAGAATGGTAGGGATTGGAAGGGACCTCAAAGGATCATCAAGTCCAATCCCCCTGCCAGAGCAGGAACCTAAATGACATCACACAGGAAGGTGTCCAGGCGGGTCTTGAATGTCTCCAGAGAAGGAGAATCCACAACCTCCCTGGGCAGCCTGTTCCAGTGCTCTGTCACCCTCACTGTAAAGAAGTTCCTTCTAGAGTTTAAGTAGAACCAGGTATGAACCATGAATGTACTGAGTCTTTTCAAATTGTGTAAAGGGTTTTGAGGAAAGCGTCTTCTGTAACTGCTAGAAATTGGCTTTAACGCGCCAGCTTTCCGCTTTCAAGGATCTAACTTGGATCTAACTGATAACTCATTTCTGAGAGAAATTTTCTAACAATGCTTCTGAATCTTTACTGCGAAGAACACTCTCATGGGAAATTCAGAGATGCACAAATAATGGAAAAGATGAGAAAAACTATTGGAAAAGGGTAACATTCGATTCAGCTCAGGGAACAGAAACTTTGCTTCCACTTAAAAAAGCAAACTAAAAAATACTGGTCTTCACACATGGGATAAGGAACAAAATCTTGACTTTTCTACTCACATGTGTTTGTTTTCCATCTGAGCTTGCAGACACTCGAGATAATATTTCCCAAAACGGTGGACTGCCCTTTTCCTCTCCATTGCGTGGATCTGCTGAGGAAAGACAGGCTCACACAGGGGCTGGAACAAAGGGGAGTTGCAGTGTGGGTTTGTGGTACCACTGCACAATGGGGCTGCCTCCGTTCGCTGTGCTTCTGACAGGGCTGCTGTTATGATGAGCTTTTTCAGGGAAGGAAGCAACCATCCTCATCTAGGACGTTAGAGGCACATTTGTCACTAACAAATCCCTAGACTGTACAGTTTAAACTGCTCATTGCGGCTATGAAAAGGGTAAACTAGAGTACTAACATAGTATATGTTTACACAGCTGAAATCCAAATGTGTGCCTCTGTTGATCTTCTGACATTTGTAGAAAACAGTAGGAAAAGGGCAATTAATGAAAAGTGAGAGCGCCATTTTGTTGTGGCAGAAACATTAGAGACAGCTATTGATTAAGGAGTTTCTCTTTTAACATCCACATAAAAAAATAAAGAAGCAAAAAAAGAGAGATAAATCATGGTCTGAGCATTGTAGCAGTAACAATAGTCAAATACCGGCTTTTTTCTGTGTATGAAACTTCAGCTTACATAAACCTGAGCTACATGCAAGTAGCCACTGATTTATGCTACTATATCACGTTTTTATCCAACTTTCCCCTGAAAATAGAAACTCCAAAAGTGAAACTGGTTGTAAAAGTCACACTGGAATATTTTAAGGGAGATAGTTACATACTGAACAAAGTATGTAGTTTGTGAACTTCATGAGACTACAATGGAACAGGACAGGTAACACAGGCCTCAGTTCCATATAGGTAGGTGTCTACTGTCCTTTGTGATGTCTTGGAGTATTTGAGACATCTATATGAGGCTGGCAGATACGTTACACAGTCCCTATGGACTTGAAGTCTTCTGGAGTGCCACCAGAAGGATGGCCTAAGACAAATCACACGAGACATATATCGCTTCTCTACATTTGATAAACATTTCTAACAACTTATGGCTCCCCTGAAGTCACAAGTACTAACTTTGGCAGTCACTATCCCTGGGACAAGTAAATTTCAGTGGTTCTAATATGTGACTGGACAAAAACTATGGGTGAGCCCCAGAGGAGGTGTCCCACAGACAGAGGCAGAGACGGTTGAGTCCTGCACTCCAAGCAGGGCTGAACAGTCTGATGCCCCGTGCCTCTCCAGCAGACTTAGTAGCCTCGACTTGGTGCTGCACTAACTACACCACAGCACATCCAGCTTAGAAATATGGATGGGGCACAGCGGCTACCTAGACAGAAACCTTATTTGCTTTCTGAGCTGGCTATAAAACAAATGGCTTGCTTTTACACTTTTACACATATGGTGTAGCTATGTACCTCAGTAGCAAACAGGAGAAAAGTGCTGCCACCCTTCTTCTACACAGTTTAAATGACCAGGCAAAGGAGATGGCAATGGAGTTGCTGCCTACTTTGTTCTACTGGGTGAACTGGGTTTTTTTAGATAGATTGGTCGCCACTGTGCTGAACAACTAACTTGAAATTCAAAGGTTCTTACTATGCAGTCAGGTCTGAAAGAATTGCCAAGTAACTGCATGAATCCATTTTGATTGACCTCATCAACCGTATTGTAGTATGCCCTAATAAACTGGCATTATACAGCAGAGTAGCTTTACTTGATCTAATCCTCCTAAAATCATCACTTACTATTAGATGTTAAATTTTGGTTATGAAATAAGAGCTCAATTACTGTCTTAAAAATGGGGACTGTGAATTACTTCAGCTAGTCTTTAGTAAAATTATGCAATTTACAAATTGTCATGCTAGAGTTACTTTAAAAATCTCATGTACGGTCTACATGCATCAGCTGCTATATTAAAAGCTAAAATCTGTTTAAACTAAACAGTTAATATTTAAACTCATGTTCCATTAAAAATATGCCAGTATAGTTTTGCGTCACATTAAATGATACACAGTGAGGCCATTTGATTTGTCTCTATTTCTGATGTGTTTTTTAGATCCTGAGCAAGCTAGCTAAATGTTATATTTCTTTGCTTAAATCTAAACAGAATCTTTCAGTTTGTTAATATAGATGATTTAAAATCCTTTCCTGGAGCTGGTATTCTACTTTAATTCAAACTTCAATGTAAATTTTTCCTCTTGTTCTGGAAACCGATGACTCGGTAGGTATAATGTTCTTACAAGGGCTGCTATGGTGAGAAATGCCTTCCAGTGCACATTACACCATCCCCCAAGTAATCTGTGGATATGTTAGGTACAAAAGGATCAAGGTGATAGTATGGAACTTTTCGGGAGTGGAACTAGTCTAAGAAAGTGTTTTGTAAGGACGGTGGCCACTCTTCAAAATGTTTACGTCATCAAATGTACATTTTAGCAGCTCAAGCCAAAGATAAAAAAAACCTTCCCTCAACTTTAACAAGGCCAAAGCATTCCTGTATGGGAACTATAAGGCTGCAGGATGTCTCTTCCAGGGCATGATTTGCACTGATAAAAAAAGTCATGAGAACATCACAGTGCCAAATGTCACAGTTCTGATCTAATTCACCTTAAAATGTCTCCATTGTACAGCACAGTGTGTGGCTGGAAAAGTTTGCCAATATATATCAGAACAAAACATTGGCCCCAGGTAAAATCTGTCATCTAAATGCACATAGCAAATTCTACCTGTCAAGAAAATACTTAGAGAAAACAAATAAAGTGAGTATAATGGTGCAGGTTGCACAGAGGTGTTGCACCTTGTAAGACCATGCACTTACACAGGGCGCCAACATTTTCTCAGCCCTCCCCAGTTGAAAACGCTTCTGCAGAGCATGGAGGTATTTGTAATCAAGAAAAGATACCATTGTTATGGTACCGAAAGACTTCATACAATTAAAGCAGAAGTAATTAAAACAAACGCACAGAAGAAAGGAAAAAAATTCTGACAGGGGTGCCTGAGCAGGTTGGTACCAGCTATTAGTCACTGCATTACAATCTGTGGGAGACAGGGAAACACATACTTGTCCTGATTTTATCCTCCTTCCCGGTCATATGCTAGTGGCTATTGTCAGAGAGAAAAGATTCTGGGTTAGATGCTAGCAATTTGCTAGGCTGTTAGCATTTCTTTCCACACCAGTACCCCATCTTCTGCTTCTTAAGATGTGCTGCAATAAAGCCAATGCACAGTCTAGATGTCACATAGCTACGGCCTTTGAAAGTACTTTGCTGCACCATGGCTGTGTTATACATGCCTGGTTTTAATGAAGTTCCTATGGTTTTTTTCAGGAGTATTGTGCAGCAGGCAAGAGACACAGAAAGAGAGAAAAATCCTTACCTTTGATTTCACACCTGTTGCTATAGACACTGCTACATGTTTCACACTATCCTGTTTAAGGGGCTTGAAAATGAAATGGCCGTTGGACATTGTTAATCCTCTGTACACTAAGGACATTTTTCCTTCTTCGGCTTCACACAGGAATGTATCTGTTGGCAAGTTTAGGCACAGTTTACTTGTTTGGCTTATATTCTCATATACATTACGCCACCTTCCTCCCCTTTTTTTTAACCAAAGCGTCCTCCAGATTGTTCTGCTTTGCTAAGTAAGAAAACTGATACTTTGCAGAGTGTGGTAGCTCCTCATGCTCCTCAAGGTCTATTTTGGACCTTCAGTCACTAAGGCCTGATGCCACCTCAAAGCCTTCAGCTGGGGCAGTGGCTACATGCACTGCCTCATCTACAACATGAGGGAGCTGCTTCCTCCAGAAGAGCTGTTGTGCTACATATCAGCAAGCTTTGGATTGCATTTACTTACACTTGCTAGTGCAATAGTACTGTGGATGCTACAATTGCTAAGCTCATTCCTCTCCTTCCTTAAATGGGAATATCTTACCTTTAGAGTACATTTTTAGAAATTCTGTGCCATCTTGAGTGCAGAAAGGCAGTTTTAGGCATGCAAATTTATTGTGCGGTGGAAAGTCCTGGAATGTCAGCATTACCAACCCTTGGAAGCATGCCACAGGCATTCACATCCAGGGTAGCAGGGTTGTGAGATCACATGCTCTGAGCTGTGCCCTCNCCCTCCCTCCCTTCCTCCCTCTCTCCCACCCTCTTTCCCTTCCATCCTCTCTTCCTCCTTCAAGTGCAGATTAGCTACTGCCTGTGGCAGTGGTAAAATGGTAAGGTACATAAAGTTGCACCATCAGCCAAAGAAGCTGTTCCCATCACTTCAGCAGGCTGTCAGAAAAGGCAGTTTCTTTTCCATGCCTACATGGAACCAGGTCCCATGATGCACGGCATACACACACGTACTTCTGCAATTTTAAACAGTAGGCAGGAAAAAAACAGTCATTGTATAACACAACTACTCCTTTATCAAGATCATGCAAATCCTGAATAAGACACAAAAAAGAACAAGACTACTTTTGGAGTTGTATCCCAAGATTTGTGAAATGAAATTGATTTCCATTCAAATCGGGTTTTTTACTCTTCTTGAAAATGTCAAGGTGTCAGCCTTGGCCATTACCAGACTGTGATTTATAGTTGAGACAAAGCGATAATACTCAGGTGACTGTCTGGAACTATACTGCTGTGTCTGGAAAGGCTATAGATGACAGCCATTTCCTTTCTTAACCAACTTGCATGCTTATCTAAGATCAGTCTTCCCACATGCCTCCTCCCCAAATCCTTGATAGAAAAATGATAAAACATATAGGGTTGAAGATTTACTGAGATCAGACAAATAAGCCTTGTGAAGGGCGTAGGTTACAGAACTTTGGAGAAACACATTAAAAATAATCCTTTAGCTAGCTATATCCTAGCTGTTTGGATGAATACCTGCAAAATGTGTGACTGATTGCTTGGTTTCAACACATGGGTATGTTTTAATCCATCTGTAGGATCTATTTCTGTAACTTGAGTGTACTAAAAGCACAGAAAATGCTGAAACCAAGTAAGTTTTCAAATAGTAAGAATACAGCTGCTGTCATTTTCCTTTGAAATCAAACACAGTTTATTCAAGAAATAGATTAATGGAGGTTAAAAATTACCTGGCTAATATTTAATTAAGCACTGATGAGCTAATTCCGTTATTTCTCTCATTGACATAAAGTTTTTCCTGAATAAAGGCAACAGAAGTACTTAACAGTTTAGGTGCTAAACTCCTATTAATTTTAGCTGGAATTAGGCACTTTAAAGTAGCTCAGACAATTCTTTTTCAAATCCGTTTCTCTCTTTTTTTCTTTCAGCTGTGTTTGTAATCTCAGTATAGTGGAGTAAAGGCAGGAATAAATAAGATAGATGAGAAAGTCGAACAAAAGAAAAGAGGAATTACTAGCACAACTAGTAACACCATTCCTGACATCAGACCTCTTGTTCTGGTACTAGTATTTGCAGAGGATATTGACAAAAAGGGACGGGTTCATCTCAGAGCAAGCAACATGATCTGATCTTCCCCAAAACTTACCTTAGAGTAAAACAATGAAAACAATCTGATTAGTTTTCAGTGAAAATGTTAAAAGGTGAAAGCAAATGACCATTTAAATTGTCAAAAAAAGTTTCACTAGCTAAGGCCAAACAAATTCCAATTAGAAATAAAGCCTGAGTTTTTAATAGTGATGTAATAGACTACTGGGACACTGCTCCTGGGGTTATTACGGATTCCCTGCCACCCCAAATCCTAAACATACATGCTAACCATAGAGAAATTGTTGGTGTAGATGTGGGAGTTGCTTGGTGAATGCTTTGGCTTGTTTTATGGAGTAAGTCAGACTAGATGACCAAGTTTGCCTTGGCAGCGGACATGTGTGTGGGAGACACAAGGGAGGAGAGCAAGGAAGGAGGTAAGGGATTTGGAAAAGGAGGGAAGGAAAGAAGGAGGAGATGCCTGTCTGTCTTTCTTGCTTAGTGTATGCAAGGTGCAAGCCCTGTGTGGTACCATGTCTCCTGGTTCAGTGAACTGCCAATGGTACCTAGAAGCAAAGAGGCTATAGAAGGGCATTCAGCCACAGGTTTTACCACAGGGCAGTAGAGTCTGCAAGTAGTGTCAGAAGACTACTGCAAATCTTAAAATCTACTTAATCTATTGTCACTTCAGAATCTGAGCTAGATCCCAACTGAAGGATTTTTTTGGCCATAGTAAAATCACATGGAATTAGTAAAATCTTAGTCAAATCACACATAAGACTGCTTCTATAGAAAAATGATGACCCCAGCGACTCTCTATGGAGGTGTCCCTTAGCATGTTTCTTTCTTACTAGCTATTGTGGAACATCATTAGGACATTTAATATAATTAATCTGAAAAAGAGTAAATATGGATGCTAAAGCAAAGTTGAAGAGGCTCATTGGAGTTTAGATGAATATTGGGATGTGAGATCTCATAGCTTGTTCAGATATGCTCTTTTCTCTTCCCAGCCCAAAACCTGAAGAACAAAAAGAAATGCATAAAATGTCTCCTCACGCTACCACAGTAAATCATGACCTCTTACTGGCCACTGAACGCCTTGCTAATATTTACATTACACTGTGGTCTCGGAGCTCTAACCAATGTTAGTCACTGTGCTCCCCATTAGTGAGTAGTTGCCCCTACACGAAAGTGCCCGTGGTCTTTCTGGACAACTCACTGAAACAGAGCTGGAGGGAACTGTCTGCATTCATGCTGGGTGCCAGGAGGCGACCCTAAATCTTTAGCCATCGATGCAGGAAAGAAGAGTACGTAGGCGGCAGTCTGGAAACATTTGAAAGGTTTTGAAAAGGGGTTGTTGTTGCATGTAGTAATTTTGATTTCCCACTAGCTTTTAGGGAATGATTACCAAATTTCAGAAAGCCAAACTGCAGTCTTTGGAATTTATTAACTCATAAAAGCCTACCAAACCTCACTGCTCAGATACTGGCAACACCCACAATAAATCTAACCCTCTGAGTCAGTCGGGAGAAGTTTCCGACATTCCAGCAATAACCTGTTTCATTTTTAAACATTCAGACATTGTTTCAGAACTTCTAAACCATCAAATATTATGACCATACTCCTCTATTTTAGAAAGAAGCGTAAGTTTGAGAATTAACATCCAAAATAATAAACACCAGAAAAAAACATGCTCTCCTGGGTTTATTTAAAATCTAACAGTAAATCTAACTCCCTGAATACACCAGTGTGTGTATATAAATATACGAGCAAGAGCTATAAGCACTGTGTATCCTCAGTCTTGTAAGAAATCTTCCCAACAGAGAGATGAACCCTATACTCGCAGGGAAAAGTTGTAAAACCCAACACGAAATGGCTGCGCCAGCCATTTCACACACCAGGCCCACATGATTGGGGCCCCACATGGGTCAGGAGGGTGAGGGCCTGTGCACAGCCAGTGCTGTGCCTGGATTAGGCTTGCACTGGCTGCCTGCAGGACAGCAGGCTCTGGGAGCCTGCTGTGATGGTCTATGAAGCAGAGCTGCCTGCCTGCCTGCTATATGCTTGAAGCAGAACTAGGCTCCTTGGGGAGAAAGACAGATCATCACAACTTCTGGAAATATGAATCTGACTAAATGCTGGTAGTAAATAGTTCATGCACATCACTAGCAGAAACTTCCTTTGCTGAAGTGAGCACAATGTTATTCCATATCCCCCCCTTCCCAAAATCATAGTTGTTAAATCTGATATTCCATAAATGACCCTCTGTTCTGACTGTCTGGGGATCAGGGCTATCATGCCCTTCTTCGGAAGAAAATGAACAAGAGCTTTATCTGGAAAACCACAACTAGCAACCTAAGATACATCCTCTAGCAACTAGTTCTTTCTGAACAGGGCCAAGGGAGGGGATACAGATTCTGCAAAAAGTTACAAGCAGGCCCAGTTTATAAGTCTTTCATGTTCAGGAGGAATAACCACTATGGAGACAAATGTGAAAGGCTGGAGCAAGGCTATTTTAAACTCTTCAGGAGAATAAACTTGGCATCTTATAGGGCCTTACAGTGGGACTATGGAAGAAGCTGAAGCAAAGAGATGGTTAGCTTGGTGAAAGAGAAGAGATGAGAGGTGACAGCTACTCACTAGTAATATTGTGCTTCTATTTCACAGAATAACCTTTAGCAGAAAAAGAGCAACTAAGTTGTCCAATGCTTTGGCATACCTATACCAACACGTACATATAAATTTCACAAGTAGAGAGAACTAGAAATCACAAGAGGATCCCACAATCAAATGGATTTCTAGACCCAAAGTTGTTTCTCCCACATCAAAGGCAGTTTGCAGGCGAGAGAGAGTGATGAGAAACTGACACTAAACCATGACGACTTTTCCACTGTTAACTGTCTCACTTGTATGAAAATCAGTATATAGACTGGATGAACAGAATCTAGTTCTTTAGGCACTGAAGGTACTCTCTTCATCTGACTTACCTTTGAGTAGAGGGGTGTATTATGAAGAAATGCATTCTGCTAGGAAAGATTTGAGTTTGAAATTAAATTCTGTGCTAAACTTTTCAAAAAGTATCTACCTTCACTGAAGTCTTTTCATGACCCTGCTTATTTCTACTTTAAACTTCACACTTATTGTACTTCAAGCTCCGTCAGTGAATGTAAATGGGGTTTCACTATACATTTCGTGCATTCAAGCATTCTTTGTTACAGTTCCCACCCTGCTGCATTATGCGAGCTCTGCCACGGAAGTCCAGCAGTCGGTTTGTTTTCTGCTATTAATAAAAGAACCTACTTTTCCCCACTTCTTTGAAGAAGTTGAAAGGGCTACATGTTAGAGGGGGAGGTGGTGGGGAACAGACTGTGGTGTAATCGCCAAACGCAAATGCTGTCTAGATTAGCAACCTCCCTGAAGAAAATTTACAAATGCTAAGACTGTGCTTTTTGTGTGATGAACACTAGAGCAATAACTTAGCCACATACTGGGTTCTGCCTAATGCTTAAGGAGACTACTAGGTGAAAGGAATTAAATGAAAAAAAAATAAAAATCTTCCAGTTGGCTCTGTGCCGATGCCATCCGACCCTTTCACTATCCAGTGACTTACTAGTGCAACTATTTTCATATGTATTTCATCACTGAGGTATCTTAATATAATGCTTAGGGATCTGCTAAAATAAAATAAAAGAAAAACCCAGCCACAAATGGGATTTACACATTACCAGTGTTTTTACATAGCTGAGGAAAAGCTTAATTAAAGGGGTGGGATGTTTCTCTGCTGAATAGCTGTTTTTCCTTCATACCTTCCTATGCATGACACGCACACATCCAAGAAAAGAAGCTGGGGGGTGGTGGTGGAAGAAAACCACCCAAACCCCAAATTACCAGCCCTAAATTACTCAGCACAACCTTGTTGATTTACTTGGCCAGTTAAATAAATGAATATGCTCCTTGTAGAGAATCACAGCCCCATTGTAACAGCTAACAAGTAGAAGAGAAGTACAGAATATTATCTGTCTTTTTCCCTGTAGGACACTCATATTGTTCGAACTATCATTCCTGTATCTCATTTATCATACAATTACAACTAATCCTTAACTCCTAAATAAGAAGAAACAGGAGTAAAGATTGCAATCCCAAAAGCCTATCAGATAAACCTTAGTCTATAATTGACTGGATGATTCTGTGATTAATTTTAAATCCTACTTAATAGATTAAAGATGTTTATAAAGATGAAATAATTTTATCAGTGTTGATCTTAATAATCTTACATTCATTTATTCTCTAAGGCTTCCACAGTCCATCCACTTGTTGCTATTCAGGCACTGCAAGTAAAACATAGCTTTGCAGACAAATTAACGTAACTAGATTGCGGTTAGAATATAACTCACCAGGTAAGAATAACTCTAGTGTTGCCAAGAAATGGAACAGTGCAGCATCCAACAAACTCTGAAGATACCTATTGTAATCGTCAAGCAATGAAAAAAAATTAACAAAATGATGAATGTCTCAGATACATTGTTTGATCAAAACTACTTTAAATGAACATAACAAAATAAATCTATTTTTAATTAAGCAATACAGCTTCAGTTGGCTTTTTTATAGGATCTCAGATTTTTTTTTCTATTACATGTGCCTGACTATATAGCTAGCTGTAGACCTCAGGTAGCAGTTAGTCTTTTTTTTTTTTTGGTAGGCTACAGCCAGTTCCTAAGAGGAGATGACTGCTTTTCAGTATGAAATTAAGTACCCAATCAGGAATCGAGCATAATCTTCCTATGAGCAAATCAAAATGATGGCTACATTTACTGCCTACAGAAATTTTTGCTGCACTGCATATTAACACACTGAAAATGTTGTGTTAGCTAATTGTGAATGTGCCGATGTTCATTACCCATGGAAATGCGTAACATCTTCTGTAAAACTTCATCAACATTTTTCATCAAACAAATAGAGCAATGCTCTGAAATGTGATAACTGCAGACTCTTGCTATACAACTTCGAGTAAAATATTCTCTCCTCTAATTCCAACAGTAATTAACTTGGATTGGAATTCCCCTGACTCATGTAAAAGACTTCAACACTGTATTAATGGATCCTAGTGTTTATACGGTTTGAAAAGAAATCTTGTCTCATATATACAATATTATATTAAGGTGCCAAAGACTTCCAGGTTAATGAGAAGAATTGATCAAATCAACCTAGCTTGAGCTATAAGCATTTTTTATTTTGTTTAGGTTTCAAATGAAATGGTATCGTGTTGAAACTTAAAATGTTTCAGAAATGAATCTCTGGAAAATTGTTGCATCTCCCATGAAGACTAAAAATTAAAGTAGACAATTATCATCATAATAACCCAATTGTACATGGCAGACAAAAGAGAAGCTAATACTTCCCTCTGCTTTTTGACTGATGTTTTGTTGGGCTGTAGCTAAACAGCACTTTAAGTTGACAGTAAATTAGCAAACAATATGAGGGAGGAAAAAAGAAAGAAAATCATGCAGGGGTTAAGATGTTTATGTAAAACAGTGATTTTCCTTTTTAAAATTAAAACGTACAAATAAGCTGGTGTCAGAGACTAGGTGATCCTTCATTTCCACCGCATTGAGCAGGCTCACATCAGCAGCAGACAGCCGTTAATATATGCGTCTGGCTCAGTCTGGTCTACCAACTAGGAATTCATCGAATTGTTAATATCATTCCTTTTTTGTATGCACCACACATCATTTTCACTCTCTCTCTTCCTCCTCCTTTGCGAGAGCTTGTGTTTTGGTTTTTTTTTTTTTTTGGTTTTGTTGTATCACAAGCTGATTACTCCAAAATCACATATTAAATAGCATTTAAAAGCATTTGGGACTGAAACAACATACAGTCATATGGAAATGAGACTATATTGAAATTCTGTACATACATCTAAGCACAGCATTACGAAGATGATGCTTTCTATATATTTGTCCTATATAGAAGGAGCTTTCATATGCTGTCAATGTGTAAAGAAGGCTACTTTCCGCATGGTGTCTGTAGTCATTGTCACATAGTCCCAGGAAATCTGCCCAAGCAAAAACTGGGATTCTCCCAGTTCTGCCCCACCAGGAGGAGTTCAATGTGTACCAGAGGTTGGTTTTGCTGTGTTGAAACTGGGGAAGAAGAGAGAGGAGGTAAAAGGAAGGCAGTATACCCGCTTTTCCATCTCTATGGCAAGGGGCAGCAGTGAGTACAATGGGCAGGGAAGAGCCACTGGAGTTATCCCAACTCAAGCAGCAATACAGAGGCAGTAGTGCATGTTTATCGCTTTTGCTGTAGCACCAAATAAGCCAGGCAGGGTTTTCTAACGATTCATTTTCTTCTCTCTCTCACTGCAGAACAGAGCATACTTGAAATCAGAGACAGATGTTTCACGCTAGTTTCACCTTCATTGTACCTGCAGTATTAAATGCAAAATGAATTCAAAGTGCTGAATGTAAACCATCCACAAGTAAATTTTGCTGATTCAAAAAATCTTTAATATGTACAGATGTGTGCATCATATATCTGACTAAATCTATAAGGATTTAAATTTTGATAAAAACTATACATAATTTAGATTGTATATTGACATGTATATACTTACACATAATACAGTTTTATCTCATTACAGAGCTTGAATCAACAGAATATCTGTTCACCTGATCACTGATATCTGAAGTATACCATTTTTAGTACTGAAAAATATTGCATGTAATACATGTCAGTTGCTACTGAAGTGCATTGGGAGTGCAGCACCTGGCTGGGTACCTTCGTCTCTTCTATACAGGTTCAGATCTACTTTTCTAATACCGTTTAAGTAGAAGTTAATGCTGAAAAACAAACACATCCATGTCAAAAAATTAACTCAATGTGTGCAAGTAGGTCTTCTAACTGTTCTTAGGATGTGGAATTGACAGTTTATGAAGAAAAGAATTGCATATTTACAGGAACTGTATCATCATTGTAATTGCTAAGGCAAAATTTTTGTGACTGTTTAAACACTAATTATATCTTGAGCATCTTGAAAACTACGTACAGCACATATTTTCTGTCCCTTAAGAAAACAAGACAAGAAAAAGTATTATACTAACAGATAAGAACAATTTATTTTAACAATAATGATGATGCTTACAATAAAACACAATTCCTCCCACACGAGTGGAAAAAATATACTGCAGCCAAAATACCACTTCTGAAATGAGCAAATAGTTTAGATGCCTGATGTGTGTGAAGCCTTTGTCTCACTGAAGGCTGATGTATCCACAAAGTCCTGCAGCATCTTGGGTTAGACAGGAAAAAGAGAAAAGTTACCCAGACCTAGCCCACTTATAAAATATTAAGAAATACAAATTGAATTATATGTTGTAGATCCAAAGTTCAAGGCTAAAGAGCAGTGCAGAATAACTTATGTGCTTGTGAAGCTTCCTACGTAAAGTTAGTGAAGTACTTAACCGTGAGGGACAATCTAAAACCTACTGCACTTCTTTTGTCAGAGGGGGAAGAAATGCAAAAAGTGATGGAGAGGATAGAAGTTGAGTCCGGTGCTTAGATTATTGCCAGCTCAGTTTAAACTGAAAGGCTACAAGAAATGCAATTCTGCGTGCAAAATGCTTTTAATGCTGCAGTATGATTTTTACACCAATATTCTCTCTCACTTTGAAATGTAAATTAAATGAGACAATATTTTAAATGCCATATTGTGTTCTCACTTAGACAAAGAAAAATGATGGCAACGAACTCCAAAATAATCTTTGTCCCATGTTACCGTAAAACCTAAGCAACAGTGTTCCTGTAGACGGAAATCATTATTCAAGTAACAATAGAACGTATGTTTCCTAGGCCTCAAACATCAGTGTTTATGCTTTATGCTTGAAAAGTTAATGCTGTAACAACACAGCTGAAAATATATTTGGAGGTAATTATCTTTCAGAATTATCTATTATAATAATAGTAATATGGTTGAAAGCTTTCTGTATATTTTAGTATCTGTTTCGAGTCGTTAGGTTTGGGGTTTTTTTTCTGAGGTGCAAACTGGCATTCACATTAAATTTTAGTTCTCCATGTTAAATGGCATCTAGTCCAGTTTTCTAAACACACAAATAGGTAACATCCTAATGCTGCACAACGGATAACAGCTGTTTTGTTTGGTTTGTTTCATTTTTTTCTTTTAGGACAGTTCTACTGCTTAACATTGGAAATAGATGTATTTTCCTTTTTTTCCCTTTCAGACAAGGAAAGCTTCTTTGGTTCTCTAAATTCTGCAGAGAAACAATCACAGTCCAAAGCTGCTGGTTCCCCTCCGCCTAGGTCCCAAGAGCCTGACTTGTGATTGTTGCTAAAAAACCTCACAAGTTAGGGTCTCAGGGACTAGGAAAAGTCCAATATGATCCAGTAGAATTCGTCTTCCAATAAACTGAACTGCTTAGTAGTCATAATTGTTGTTAGTAAAACTTTCGCTGCTATTGTTAAAAAAACCCAACACAACAAGTCCAAAACAAACCCAAAAAACAGTGTCCCCCCCCAGATAACAACTACTCCTTCCCCCAGATAAACAAACCACAGTTTCAAGTAGGGGGCAGAAAAGATCAAATAAGCAGGCAAGATGCATACATACATTCAAACAATCTATCAGCTGACTGAACAGACTTTTCTCAGAAGTATACTCCTTAACTTTTGAAAAAAGAAAACAAAGAACACAGGAAAAAAGTCTTCACTGCCTCGTCTCACAAGTAGCCCTATTATAATGCATCAGAGGGAAGCATCTAAAAATGGGTTAAAATCTGCTTCCAGCAGATTTGTACAGTAACCATTTCATTCTACTTCCCTTAACGCCTGAAAGAAGGATTAAATGCTTGTTAAGGGGTTTCTAATTGAAATATTTCCCCGTTACACTTTTAGTCCTACTGTCCAGGTGGGCCCTTGGTCACAGAGTACTTTAAACCCATTCACAGTGCAAGGATAACCTTTGGGCGTGTATTCACTTTTTGCCTCTTCCCCACGTTCAACATTTAATCCTTCTACAGACTGCTAGCAAAAGCTTCTTCCTTCCCAATGGCACAACTAGCTTTCGCTCCATAAGCTGTAGAAAATATTGACATGCAGAGACTGTTGTCACTTGAACCAGATCACTGAAAGCGCACGTAACTTTCAAATACTGTCGATACAGGAAGAAGAAATGCTCGGATTTCCCAAATAATTTTGTTCTGAAGCTGAACACTTTTAATGTCACGACCACAATCCCAAATTATTTTCGCACTCATTCTCCTCCGATCTTTAGCCTTGTTTGCAGAATGAAAAAGAAAATTTCTACTTTAGGGGATGGGGTCCCCCGTTGTTTTTTTTTTTTTTTTTTTTCCTCCATCAGAGCCCAGAGCAAAAGAAACAGCAGCCATAAAGGTCCTAGCCACTGGAGCAGAATCTGGCATAGAAAACTCAGTGCTCTTCGGGAAGCCGTTCAGCTTTAAAAAGGAAAAAAAGAGAAGGGGGGGGAAGAATTAGAATCTCTGCTGGTCGAACAGGTGAATCATCCATTTACAAGAAAGCTGTACAGAGCACTCTGCTGAAGAAAAGGTTTGCCAGTGCCCCCCACCCCCATCCCTGCCCTTCACCCTCCCCTCCAGAATCATACTCCAGATTTCAGAACATTTTGGATTATTTAAAATATTATTTCAGCTGATGATATAATGCAACATTATATAAGAGCCGTTTCTTTGTCACTGTACACCGTTCAATCAGTTATGCCTCAGACACAAAATAGTTAAACGAAACAAAAAATATATATGAGATATATACATATATATATGTATAGCAGTCCCTAGATTTCATTCAATTTCTTTTTCCAAAGCTGATCATGATTTAACAAACAATTTTGACCACAGCTTTCAAATCAATAATTAGAATGAAAAATCTCTCCCCTCTATAAATATGACATTAACATAATTATACCACCCCCATCGCATAGACCCATCCTCTTTAGGGAATACATCTGATGCTCTGAAGATGGAAATCAGTCAGATTTTAGTTGCTCTCAAACGTACCTTTGCTTCTCACTGACTGACTGGCTTTACCTTCCATGCACACACACAGAGTCACCAGCGCACACACGCGCACGCACGCACACACACACACACATACACATGCGCGCGCACATGCACACACACACGCACAAAAAGGCACGGCAAAGCAGCGGATGCTGACTCAGAGCAGTTGTGTGTGGAGGGGGTGGTATCGGCTGGTATTTTCACTGCACTCATCATTAACATTAACTCACTCTCTAGCATCCACCCTCTCTCAGACCTGCTGGACTGCAGCATTTGCATGACGCTGTCACTCTAGCCCTTGTGGGTCAGATGTTAGAAGAAAAAAAAGCCTCAAGGCTCTCATAAGGAATGCCTTCATTTCTTCCAAAGGGTCCCTCTTCTTATTTTTCCACCTTTCTACTTCCTCTGTTGCTGTGTCTCAGTTGTTTGACATCTTTCCGGAAGAAAATGTCTTGAGCTGCAATAAGCCAGTAGTCAGTCGGTCCTCCCCTCACCTCACACTCCTATTCCCACCCCCTTTTTTTCCTAATCAATAAGACAGATCTCCAAATGCAGTTGTGAAAACAGGCTCTGACACACAGACTTTCATCCTCAATCCTCTGCCTCAGGAATAGCAGGCAACCCAGGCTCACACGTGATGTAGCGAGAAATAATGCCAGTAATTCTTGAACAGTCTTAGGAGTTTATTCTACGCCTTCTTCATTTTTCCCTTTGCTCAAATAAATACCAGAGGGAAGGACACACTAGCTTTCAAAAGCTACAAGGATTCATTTCTTCAGAAAATAATGAACATTAAAAAGACCAATATTAATCTTCCACAAAATTAACGCTATTTCCACTCCCCCCCCGCCCCC
>VWZK01010000.1:0-26361 GCA_013396935.1 Baryphthengus martii | reverse complement strand
CGTCATTGTGCTCTTTATAAGTAGGAATTGTCTCATAGCCAAAACACTGCCAGGGTCTGAATCACCATTCACTGTGCTGAAATCGTGAGTTTCTGGACTTCAACCAGTATTTAACCAGACTAAGTAATCTTTTTTTCTGTTTTGTTTATTTTTCTGGTTTTGTTTTGTTTTTTTAAATTATTTATACTTCTTAATTAAAATAAAATACTGACACTGCTTGCTTCAGAGGGAGCACTGCAAGAGAACAATGGCAATATACCCACACCACCACACCGAGTACTGAAAATGCATGTTTGAGCCATGCTTGTGTAGCTATCTGTATCGTATTTGCTCTGTGTTGGGAGAGCAGTCTGTGCACGTACACGTACATCGAATACACACAGACACATACACAGAAACTCAAGACGCGTACATAAAACACACAACACAAAACAAAGCACAAAGGCTGTTAACTGCAACACAGGCACAAGTTGTCTGATAGGCTATGAAAATCCACACAGCATAATTATCGTGTGCATTTTTACCTTGCTCCTTTGTTCTTAAGGCAAGGGACTTTAATGACTTACGGCACTGACAATCTTTCGCCTTTTTCCTTTACACGCCAACAGTATTTGGGAATTATTTTTCCAGACAATACCACGCCACCGTGATTCGCAGTATAAAAATTATTTACCAGAGGGTGGGACAGGTGATACACAATTGGCCAGCCAATTCTCAAAGCTGCCTGGCGCCGTAGAAACTCTCGGCGTAGCCAGGCAGGCAGGTCCCAGGATGCAGTGCTACACCGCAGTCCCGGCTCAGGTAGCTGTTTGGCAACCTTACGGCGGCAGCAAACGTGAAGGGCATCTGCTTGCAGGAAAGGCGCAAAAGAAACCACCGCGCAGCCCCGAAGTAAAGGAAGGAAGCCAAAACACTGGGATACACGCCCTAAGCCCTGTTAGTACGCGCCTATGACCAGTCGTCGTGACGGTAATTCATTTCGCAGGAAAAGGACAGAGGAAAGCAGACAATTAGGAAACAGTTAAGTTTGTAATCTCAGAGAAAGGAAGAGACGGAGACAGACACACACCCACTTACAGAGACAGAGAGCGAGTGGAGAACACGAAGCATGAGACAACAAAACCAAGACCGAAATCAGATTTGGGAAACTGAAAAAATACAGGATTACAGCATTCAGCTTAGCATTTACTGAGGTATAAAAAAAATAATGAAAAATTAACACATGCACAGCATGGCTTAAAATACTTATGGCCATCAATAGTCTGTGACGGATGCCGGCTTCTTACTGCTATGCGTACATTAGATTGGTCATCGCCTCTTAATCTCCTTTTGCTCAGACCCATCCATTTTTTGCTGCTCCAGCATCTGTGCCCTTTACGCTTTTTTTCTGTATAGTTACCCACAATACCCTGGATAAATTAATGTCATGACCTCGCTGTGGCTATCAGACAGAAAAAAAAGTCTACTATTTTAATAATTGAACGCACGCGTACAGCAAACTGCCTACTGATAGCCCAGCTTTGTGGACTGCCTCCAAAAGCAGCCTTTGCTAGCTCTGCGAATCAGAAACAACAGATGCAAATACTAGCCACATAGCCCCAGCTCTCTATCTTGCTGCCTTTTTTTTTTTTTTTTAAAACCCACCCTTTTCCGAGTGTGCCATTTCATTTTCCCTGCGTCTGCCTCCTCAATGGTTAAAAATATTTGCCTGCTGAAATCAGAAGTTTTTCAATAAAAGCATGAAGATGAGTGAAAATTATAAATGGCTGCAGATTTTGGAAATTTCTATCCAGACGGTGAGTAGGGAAGAGTACCCAGGTTCAAGTGCTGAGCCTCACTTGGGAGCACCTCTGGGACCACTGGGACTGCAGACCAGATTAAATCAATAGTCGTCTGAAACGAGATGTCGTAATCAATCAGCTCAATTACCACTGTCATAGATCTGGGCTTAAGGTCTTTCCTGATTCCACTCTTCTAATCATTAACCCTTATACATCCTCAAAATAGGAATTCACACTTGCTCTGCTGCCCTACCTTTCAGATCATCAAAGTTTAACTTCGCGTTTTCCCCTCTTTTTCCCTTTCCCTATTTAAATAATGTAAGAATGGGTCAGCAAGAAATGTTTTAAATGTGAATATGGCGAGGTTAGGTGCACTCATTTAAATGTACCTATTATGTATTTGCTGCATGTGCGCTTATATATTATTATTATGCCTCCAGGAGCGGCTGGGTGGATCAAAGACTGCTGTTTAATTAACATTCAACTCAGCTGTATCCTTGGAGATTAAAAATAGAAGACTAGTTGAATTAAACTGAAGCTTCCTTCACTAATCCAATATTACAGAACCCTTCTCTCCTCAACCTAGTCAGAAACAAATCATTTCTGGTTAATCGACCACCAGGAAAATCCATTTTCAGTTTGAGGGTAAGTGTGAAAAAGTTGGAAAGACATTTTTGTGTGCACGTCTGAATTACACGGAATTGTCCAATCACATTTTGCATCCACGGTACAGTACATTCTCATGTGATGCAAGAAGAAAAGAACTATCAGGTTTGAATATAAGCAGAACATCTTTAAAATCTTGCCTGTAATTATTATTCCCTGTAAGAAGTTTAAATGTCATCCGTTTAACTATTTTGTATTCCTGTGCAGGTCCTTAAAAGATTAAAAAGCCTTTCATAATAATGCTCCAGCAATTGTCACATATCCCTCTCTCAGTTTCTCAGGAGGAAAGAATTCAGGTAGGAGGTATCCTGAATTTTGGTCTCTTAAAATTGATTTATGCTGCTGATAGACTCAAACAATAATAGTGAAAGAAAAGTCCATCACATTTACAGTTACATCACTCTCTATACACACTGCTCCTGTTTCCAAGCAGAACCACACCTTTTTTAACCACAGATCTGCTTTTCAGTCGGAGAGCCCGAACGTACAGCCTTAGTCCATGCAGCACCGCGAATGCCAAACAGCAGAATTAGCCCCTGTACCATGGCAAGGATAGTTTGGGGAGGAATTTGTGCTCCCAGAGGTGCAGGGAGTGGGGACGGGAAAGAGGCAACAAATAGGTATTTCACGGTGGAGGCTGAGGCCGAGGCGGGGAGTATGTCTGCAGGGAGGGCACCTGCCAGGGCAGGGCACCATGCTGTCAAGGACAGGTTATAATCGGATATCGATTGGTGGATTTAATGACCCAGCTGTTTTTATTAGCAGAAATGTAAAAAAAAAAATTACTATAGAAAATGATTCAGTTGCGAGCATGAGTGCTTCTTAACAGGCTTATATCTCAGCCAGGATTGACTGTTGCAGTAACTGACCCCTCACAGATGGAAAAAAATGACCTCAGCTTTGCATCTGTTCTGGGAAAGATTTAGCCGACAGTGGGATGAGATACAAAAAGAACCTTAATTCTATCCTTCAGTAATGCTAAATGAATGCAACACACCAGACACCACCTTAAATTGGCTGAAGGGTGCTGCTCAGTTTTGCAGGCAGCAGTTAAGACTGTAGGCATCATCCACAAGGGGACAGCATTCACAATCACACTGGAAAGATGTAGTTTGTGTACATGAAGAACAGCATGAGAGAAGCAGCCATTGCTGAAACCACCCAAAACAAGAAAAAGTGAAAAAAAAAAAGGGGGGGGCTGGGGGGGAAAGGGGTTTCCTGGATTAATACTTATGGACAGAGAGGGAGGAGAGGTGAAGCTGGACATGGATGTCAGATACCAAAATCCATTCAAATACAGGATGAGCCTTTTGTTTCTTAGACAAAGTGCAAGGTGATTTGCAATATTAATACAGACTTTCTGTGAAAGATAAGGATTCTCTGGACCAACAAATAATGTTAAGAGAATGTGATGACAACAACTAATCAGTATGCGTCTAACATGAAGGCAGAAAAGCACTAAAAACATTATTCTGATATTGCAGCTTTCATCTTCATATTCCGTGTGCTCCAACTGAGAGGTAATACCCACATCCCTTTTCTTTTTCCAGGAGCAAAAGTTTCTTCATCACAGTGCACATGAAAGGGATACCCATTGAAATAAAAGGTTCGACTTCCTTTAATGTAGCTTTTAAATGCCTTAGAAGGATGAGACCGTTAGAGACGGCCGGTGTCTAAGGATATGTCATGGTTTTCTATGATTGTCCATGATACCTTCTCTACATCACTGATGGACAGCAAGGGGATAAAGACGTCAGGAGAATCCCACAGCTATCTAGTCCCAGATCTATCACAAAAAAAAAAATACCCTCTTAATTTCTTGTTTAGAAATGCTACATCTAGACTTTGCCTTGTTTTCTACTAAACGTACATTTTATAACTTAGCTGAAATTCCCACCTGACCATGAAATATTAAAAATATTTATATAGCCTACACTATTACAGAAAGGAAATCACACAAATAAGACTACAGAGAAACAGCAATATCCTTCTCTCCCTACACAAGCTCCTTCTTACTCGAGAAATGCCATCACACCATCTCCTTGCTGACTTGTCAATTTACCTGCTCTTTATTAAAACACAGACCTATGACAGCAGAAATTATTGCAGTCTGAATTACTTTGAAAGAACATGAATACTATTCAATAGACCACGATTTCACTGACATTTTCAATTAAAAAAGCAATTATTTGTGAAAAGTAACTACTAGGATATTTATTCTTTTTTTTTGACCTCTGTTTTCAGAAGTTTCAAAAGCATGAAATAATGAATGACTTAACTTTTCTATCTATGAACACTTTTTATACTTACTTCACTAATTGCTTTGTGTTACTGCTTAAATATAGTATCAGGACAATGTTAAGAAAAGGCATGGTACTAAAATGAAATTCCAACTGTTCATAACACTGTTTTTTGACTAAACAGTCAGGTTGGCATTTGCAGTCTGTTTAGTAAAATAGACGCAAAGTGCCAAGCACTATTTCAAAAGTCCTGCATTGTAAATTTTCCAGTATGACTTTTTTACTCTTTTCTTACTCGTTAGCTATACACGTGCATATCTATATCTATATATATATATGTATCTATATAAAACAGATAAAAATGCACGATTACATGGAACAAGATTGCCGAAACGTGTTGTTTATTCCCTGAAGGCACCCCCCTCCACGCTGGTTTCACATTATTGTTGCAAATGTCAGTGGGCCTGATCCTGAAAATAGGGCAATTCAAGTAACTTTATTCAGATGGATATTGTCTCTGAGATGATCTGAACTATTTTTCTGAGCATCAATTCTGGGATAAGTATATGGCAAATAAGAATCAGAGTTTATATAACAAAATTAAAGGTATCCTGTACATACAGCAAACAGCAACCGAAAGTACAGAATTCTGTTATAGAAAAAAACCCTCTTATTTTCTAAACAGTGTGATTTGAAGATAAACATTTGTGAGAAATATTCCGACACACCATTTCTGCAGCCTCGTTTTGAGAGGTTTCAAAAGTAGGTTGGGGAAAAGCAAAGCATTTTAATAAGAAAATACCAAATTGCAGGTTCAATGCCTTCAAACCCAGAATATTTTAAATTTTCTAGACAGTGAAGGTTAAAGCTATCCTGCATTCTCATAGTTCTCTCTCTCCTTTCAATCAATCTCATTGATTTTTTTTTAAGGGTCAGAGGCTATACCTTCATTGATCAAAGAAACAGTCTGACACAGCGAAAGAGTCTGCCAATTCCAGACAGATCAATCACACCTTTGTCTGCTTTTGATACATTATGGTTATTTATTCAGCACCACCACGACTTTCTGTCGCATGGCTCTTAATGTAATAATGCTGCTCAGAGACAACAATAAAAAAGGGGGGGAGGGGAAATATTCTATTCAAAATATTTTAAGCCTCTTTCTGGTATTTCTGAGGGTGGCTTATGATGGAACTTGGTCAACTTGTTTGATTTCATTTTTGCCTTGGAAAAGAGCTCCTGTTATGGTATTTAGGTCTCCTTGGTCAGCGTTTTGTAGGTTTTTATATAGGCAATCCTTTGAAAATGATTTCTGCAAACTCTTTTTAGAAAAGTAGTTGGATCTTGATATGACTACAATTATGATCTAATCACAACCACAATTTTTCATGTTTATACACTGTTTTTAAATAGTATATAACTGATACCATGCTACAACTACTGACTGCTTTATGGCTGTAAAATGAAACTAAATGGTCAGCCTAAAATAATTTTTAGGAAATATTGCTGAATAAACAGATATAAGTGCTGAAAAGCTCCTGGCTTTGCAAACTATTATGCTGAAAGCCAGCTAAAGCTTTAAAAAACACACTATATGCTCACTGTCTGCCGTGACTGAAGGTTATATGGTACTATTTATCTTTCTGTAGCATCTGCAAGACGTCTTTAAAACTACTGCTGGCCTTATTAAAATCTTTTGCTCACATTTGGTAGCTTATCACTTCACAAGCGGTTGCACTACTTAGGAGAAATCACTTGTGAGTCTTGTGATATTTATTATAAGTAAAAGCATTAAAATCAAGTTCTGAAAGAAATGGGAGCCTAAAGAGACGTCAGTGGCAAAATGCTCAGTGACTTCAACAAAGTTGGGGCTTCACTGCATGAAGTTTCATCTCAACTCTTTCAACCCAAGCTAATTTCAGTAGAAAAGGCAACTCATGGGATTTCACAGGACCATACACTTACAAATATTTGAAAAAAAAAAAAAAAAGCATCAACACATTTCTTAGCAAAATACCTAACAAAGCTGTGATGAGTTTGTGCACCATGCAGCCCTAGCAAAGACAGGGGAATTGGTCAGTAAAATAAAGCATGCAAATCTTTGCAGAATCAGGGTATCAGGTAATAAGATATAATCACCAGAACATTAAAATAAGATACATGATAATCCAAAGTCCTGGCATTAGTTTCTGATTTCATTGTGCCTGCTCTGGAAATTATTGTGCACCCAATTTACAATTACATCAGCATTATTATGTAGAGCAAAAGGTAAGTGGTATACAAAGCTGACATATTAAACCCATTAAAAAGTTATGAGTTTGACAGAGTCCCTACATGTATTTGTGTGCGTGCCAAGAAACGCATTTTAAAACCTTTAACTAAAGGAAACTGCCTTCCAGTGATAAACTGCAATGCCTAAAAGACATGGCTAAAATGCTACTGCCACTCCCAAAGGCCAAGAAACCTTAAAAACGGTTGCTGGCTGACAGCATTACACGAAAACACACAGTTTCTTCTGTAAAGAAATAAAGCTGAATGTGCAACATTTCAGAGAAGTTTTGAATAAGTCTGTCTGTCCGGCTTGCTTTGCAAAGGCTCTGCAGAAAACAGCACCATAAACACTTTCAGTCCCCACACAAGGGCTAAACAAAGAGTCCTCTTTCTAGCCATTTAATCCAGTAATTTATTTTTTTAACCATCACATAAATCGAAACACAGCTGTAACCAATGACTTGCAGATCCAGTTCCCTGCCAGCTGGATTCTGTTCTGCTGAAGCAGCAAGATTTTTACATTGTTCACTTCTGTACATCTGGAGAAATCATTTGGGTTCAAAGGTGACTAGAAAAGCTCTTTAAATAAACCCAACCAATGGTGAAGAGATGCCTAAGTATCTACAAAAGCTACATGAAGTTCCATTTAAAAGTTCTTTTTTTTTTCAAGTTAGCACATAGAGCATTTCACTTCCTTAAAAATTTTATGATTATGACATTCTAATTGAATTATGCACTCAAATATGTATTTTGATAATAAAGAAACATGTGGTATTTCCCAAGAACATTCAAATACTGTGTCAGTTCTCAAAAGTGATCACAGTCAATAGCTTGTGTGCTTATCACATTTAAAAAAATTGGCAGAAAAGTAACTACACGATGAAATAAAATGTCAAAAATATACCTCAATTCGTGCATCTTAGCTGTTGTCTGAAATGTTGCTCAGGTTTAAATTTAAAATAAAGCAAACAACAAGAAAGCATACACTGTACTTAGATATGCTAAACTTGAAACCTCTTAGAAGTTATTCCTTAAAATAGCCTTACTTCAAAAAGTCTGCATCATCCTTTACGGCATGAGTCTGCTAGCTAAGTAACAAAAATATTCCTGACATTTAAAACTACACACAGTAAATTGATTACACTGCATCATTTCCTTTGGAAAAGCAATCACAAAATAAACCAGTTGAATCTTTCAAAGGTAAGTAACAGTGGATATTGAAAGCTCATATAATCTGTATCTTTGATGACTTTTCAGACAAAACAGATGCTCAAATACATTTACAATGGAGAGGTTTCACGCCTAGCCCAGGCCCTACTAACAAAATACAACATAAAAAGTCCTTATGCTAGGTCCTATTTGCAAATTCACAAGCATGCGCTCTTGATTATAAAGAAACCAAAATTTGTCATTGGATGTGTGTTTCTTTTCAAGCAGGCAAGCAGGTCACACCCAGAACGTGTCCCAGTTCCTTAGGTAAACATGTAGTTCCTTTACTGCACATTATTAAAAGGTATTTCAAAATTCAATTTAGACTCGCTCCTGTAATTGCGTCTTTTCTTGTTTTTTACTACTTACTGTTACAGCTGTTTTGAAACTGCTGATACAAACATCCTTTCTGCTTGCCACTCTGGCCACATCTCTGCGCTGGCTTCATGTTACGGTCCGTTATCTCCTCCCCACCGATGAACTGAGTAGCGACCTCACCTTCAGCTCTTGATTCTTGTTGTCTACTCTTGCCTGTGCTTCCTCCCTTTCACTCATAATTATAGGAATGCACTGTTAAATATGCTATCTATCTGTACTTTGTTGTTAAAATAGGAGAGTTAAAAAAGTGAAAATGAAAAAGAAGGAAAATACCATGTCTTTAAAAGCCAGATAAACCAGATAAATCATCTGCAAAAATTAACATGCACAACTCATAACCTGGTAATTATTATATCGCTCCAGGGTAAACTTTAGGGTATTTAGATGTGCATTTCCCTCCATTAACATGTATAGATTTATGTAAGCATTCTAAAATTAAAAATATCTAGTTTGCACTTAATTACAATGTTTCTAGAAAGATTTCCTCCCTTCAGTTCTTGATGTGTATTTACCATTAACGATGGTTGAGTTTTGGCCTGATAATTAATGTAAGTATCAGAGAAGCGAGTGAATGTTGACAGAACATAAGCTGCCACTGCCCAATGACTGAGCTTCTGCAGTGCCTCCCATGACCAAGTGCCAAAATCATCAGCACAATTAAACAGTATAAATGTCAGTTACCATCCATTCACAACTGTTCATTTATTTCAACACCGATAGACCACTCTCATTCAGACTCTGTCTTGGCAAAACTATTTGCCTCCATTTTTAATAAACAGATGAGGATTTATTATCCAACTCCAACATCACTCGTGGCCCATTATGTAACTTTATCTGACTGTCTGTCTACCTAAATTTTCAGGTAAGTTACATCTGGGTAACTTTGAGTCACAACCTGAAAAGCACCCTTTAGAGGCCTGGGACAGTCTAGGAAAAACAAAGTAAACTGAAGAGAGATATTACCTATTTTTTTTAGGTGCCTTTGGTTGCTCAGAAAATGTTATTTAACTCTCTGACATTACAGTTGGCAGTACAGATGGTATTCTGATTTATCCAGGAATGTAACTCCCATGGCAGACCCTGAGGCAAAGGCTTTGGTGTTTTTTGTGTATCTGGTTTAAAACCTAAGCCCTGATGAATGAATCTCCCAATCGTAAATCCAATTCACCGAGCTATAATGACTGAATCAGAGATTTTTAGATCCAAACCGCCAATTTCAGAACATGCTAAGCCAGATATTCCAATTATCTGAATCTTCATCTGGCAAATGTTATGGATGCTTCTATCTAGGGGTTTGGGTAATTATACTTATCTTCTATAAATCATTTGGTTACGCCAGTTTACATTGCAGAGTCCTTTCTGTAAGCTGTGCCACTGGGTTCTCTGCAGTAGGGATGAACTTTCTAAGGCTGGGTTGCCAGACCTGTGGCCTCTCAAAATCACTTCTTTAGGACACTAAGCATTCCCACCTTCTGCCTGTGTACCAGCCTTACTACACTCCCTGGCTCCCATGTGGAATCCTGCAATACAAATTTAACATCTGAAGCAAAGACGTGAGACTGTATTACAGCCAGAGAGAAATTGGAAGATACAGCCAGAGGATAAAAGACTAGACACTCCAGGAAGTATCAGTAGAAGGAACAGATGAGTAATGCATCAAGGCTATAAATAACTGTGAAATCAGGTATTAACAGTAATTATACAACACATAAAGGAGGTGCTCAGAGATTCCAGTACACTTGAAATGCAAAGTACTGCAGCGCTAAGGATAGTTGTGACAACAGATTTAAAACCAAGACTAGATCTCTGATTTTCAGGCACTATGAAGGAGTGCCTATTTGAACTTTCCCCAAAAGGACTAAAACGTGCCATATACATATAATTACTTGTATAGTCTTCTCCTTGCATGTATTTCATTCCACTAAGTCCATTTAGAACAGTGCTCTTCAACCAGTTATTTACAAAGATCAAATAGGCTGGCTTAGGGTTTTCATAAACTTTGTTATAGCCATAAATCATACAGAGAGAATCAATAAATTATATGTTAGCAATATATAGCATACAGGATTCAGCATTTCATCCCTTTTTTTTTTTTTTTTTTTTTTTTTTTTTTACTTTCTTTTTTCTATCTGTNTTTTGGTAAGTAGCATGCCTATCACTGACGTAGTCAGTACATTTTCATTGGATTTTGATCTACAGGCACACACCACAAGGCAAACATATGCCTCTTCCTTCACAAATAAAGTGCCATCAAACATCTCATCCATGTTTGTAAATCATTTTTGAGACGCTGTATTCTCACACGTGCGGTCTGAGAGCAACAACATAAGACGGAACATCATTACGAAACATATCACATCCATTACTTAGGAAAAAAAAAAGGTGGAATGGCAGGATCCACAGCTAGGTCTAAGCTGTGCCCTGAATTCCTAAGCAGAACATCTCATCACAATGACTGAGCATTTCAGTCCAAATAAAAAAGGCCATGTCTCTCTAGAGATCACAGTATTTGCAAACGCATCAGAAATCCACGTGATGCATGCCTGTAACAGACTCTGTCTGGGAAGCCACCAGCTGGCTGAAAGAGACCAGCAATGTGTGCAGCCAGGCAGCTTAAAGAATTATGGCACATAAAGAAAAAAACCTTTTCCAAGTCCATACTGATTTACCTTTGAAATAGCCCCCAAAACAGAACATCCTTTTTAAGAAAGTACATGTGAAACAAAATGCTAGCTTAAAGCACATCATTTGAGCATGGACCTGAGGAGATGTGGGTATCAGACAATAAAGGCAGCTTTTCTTCATCTTGGATTGTTAGGTTCCAATTGCACCTTTGAAGCCACCATTTCCTGTGTGGAATCCTGCTGTATGTATGAGCCTAGGCCTTGCCTTCTCAGGCTCCAAAACTTCAGCTTAGGACAGCAACACAAGGAAAGTGAGTAAATCCTTCATAATCATTTTTTCTCCACGAAGAACTGAAAGCTGCACAGCAGTTTAAAAAACATGCTTACGTGCCAATATGAGAGATGCCTGTAGGATAACCAGCAACAGGAGGAATGTAAATTTTAGTCCGTTATATAACATGAAAATGGCCATAATAGGTTAGATCCAAGGGCCTCCTTGCTCAACATCCTGTCTTCAACACTGCTTGTAAATGGCTGCCAAAGGTCTTTCTTTGAACTAGGTAAGTATGGATGATCCCTCTAACGAAAGAATATGAGGTTGCTATAAGGAAAGAGAATGGTTTGGATACTACTAAGAGTTGCCAGGTGAGAAAAATTAAATAGCACAGAATTGTAGTATGCAGGAAGTGAAGAAGGACAGAGGGTATGTAGGACAAGTAATAGTATAACGTGTTGTTCTTCTCTACTCACTAAAACATGTTTCCCAAGCCCTCTCCGTTTTCATGGATATTATTACCATGATTTCAAAGCCTCTTTACAGTTGTTTCATAACGGTCAAATTCGATGCTATGTTCAACATGAGCAGTAGTAGCTGCACTGCCTTTGAACATAAACTCTCAGGTGCAAGGAATCTCTTGCTACCCATACGTGACCTACTTCATACAGTCAGGTATCCCAGAAGACCAAGAAGCAAAACTAACAAAAGTCAACACCAATAACACCTAGTTGATAGTATCATGTCTTTTAATAATTACTTTTGTTTTCTCTCTCTGTGCTGGGACCCTTTGAGATCCATCCTGGGAGCTTTGCAAAGAAGGAAAAGTTATAATACACCTTCTAATGAGGAAATCAGGTATTTCAACTATATCTGGAAAGTTTAGAAAGCCAGTTTGATGATACTTTCTCTAGTAAAGTCTGACAAAACATAGTGAAAATCTATTATGCCCTACATGTCATAAAATACATAACTGACAATTTTAAAGAGAGAATTATTCCGCTAATAAAATATATAGAAAGCTAAGTAAATATACTACTGTATTATACTACTGGAGCATTAAAGCTCTTCACAAAGTCATAGGCCAGCAGCTGAGAGATTTTTATAGTTTTTCCTTTAATAGAAACATTATACCTCTGTACATGGTACAGACACCATAAGCATATTTATTTGAAAAATGAATTACCAGAATTTTCTGTGGATCTTAGTTAGGCCTTCCTGAGTTGCAAACAAAGTCTAGTCTAGCCAAATGTGTAAGTCTCCAGATTTATAAAGTGATTCAATCCAATGCACAAGTGGCAAACTGCCTTGCTAAATTCACCTGCAAGAGAAGTGTCACATAATCCACAGAAAAGTGACACTATTAAGCCTTGATGAAATTAGAATTTTTCAAAAGCAGGTAGAAACACAGTATTTTTTCAGCCTTCCTTCATTATTAAAACTCAGCAAATAAGTCAGCAAGCATTTCTTCATTATTCAGTGAGGACTGTCAGAAAGCGTGAGGCAAACAATATAAAAGGACAGGTTTATAACTTCTACCTCTCCATAAATTCTTACAGATTTCAATTGTTTAAAATTGTCTTCTGCACTCCTGTCACTACTTTAGCTAGTGACCTCATAGCAGCCGCTTTCAATTCTAAATGCCAGACATTTACCCTTCAACAAATGTGCAGTGAGTTCATTATATCAGCACAGTTACCCCTTACTCCCAGGGAAAAACACATCTCAAACTGTCCTAGTAGCCATACTCATGTATTCCCAGATTATAAGTGGGGTAAATGAGTGTTAAAAATATTCTGTTTGTTACTAATCTCATTTCTTATCATTTTTTCTACCATTTTTGGAAAAAGAAAAATAAAGTATTTTGTATTCCTTTAAAATCAATATCCATTGGGAGGAAAAAAAAATAAAACAAAAGTAATGAAAGACCATAAAGTATGATGTGGCACTCCACATTAATTTATCTGGAGTCTTGGTATGACTATTAGCACTCATGATTGTGTGTCCTGGAATCTTTTCACTCTAAATTCCTCCAGGTTGCATTCTAACTGACTCATTATCTAATCTGAAGACAGAATTTTTAGAAATAAAACCATTATCGATTATTTTACAGAAAATTGATCAAGTAGAGTGACATTGATAATATTCTGAGCTATCAGGAATTATCACAAAGTAAGTTAATTGGTGAGGTTTTGAATGACTCAATTCTACTTCATGTTTGGGTGTACAAACAAGATTTGAATATGTCTAACCACAGATATATAATACTTGAAATCTCATTAAATATTTGCTCAACAATATATTGAGAAACTTCTTTTCTGAAAAAAAAGACAAGATCAATAAACCTGGCTAATTATCATACTACACAATTAAGCGGAGAGATGGATAGAAAATATTTTAAATGCCTTTACTTTGGATAGTTATTTTCACATTTTGGAGGGAAAAACCTGCAACACATGGACTGGATCCAGAAAATACATGGAAAAGGCAATGCTGAAAGGAGAGTTTGTAGGCTACAAACAAACCTTCCATTTTGATATAATAGTAAAGTACTGCAGAGCATACTCAGAAAGTCTCGGGCCAGAAAGCTTGAACTACACATTTTTTTCTATATAAATTTGTTTAGTTGAGATATCCTATAGACAGACAAACTCTAAGAGAGTATTTTCTTGTTTGCCATGGCTATTCAGGCATAGCTGAAATTACCCTAAAATGAGATGCACCAGTCAAATGAACTTTCACCAATTTATTGCATTCTGGCCATCCTGTTATGTGAAACAGTTTCTTATCTGGAAGGATTTTAGAGAAAGACAAGAGGAGTGATTAGGCAGTTGCCAACACAGGGTGGAGAAGAACTGTCATGAGAGGTTAATATTTCAAGTACATGCACAACAACAGCCTACAAGTATTTTTTTTGCACTAGTATTTTATAATCTTAGTTTAAATACAGACTCCTCTAATTCTCAATCTCTTAATAATTCCTTCTATTGCCCAGAAATATACTTCATTGGAATGATCCAAAACAGTTTTCCAAAAGCTTGTCATGGTACTATTCAATCAATTCTTCAGTATTGAAAAACTGCTACTATTCTGTTCATCAGTACAGAAACTAGTACATGGCCACATCTAAATAAAAAAAAATGCTCATATACTTTGTCACATTGTTTCAAAAGTAATTTTGCTTAATGCGAGAATTGAGTGGTACTGTCCTTCTCTCAGACTACAGAGATTGAGACCTTTTAATTACATCAGGATTGACACGCAACATGCCAAACAACCAAGCAACTCCAGGCGGAATCAAAATGCACAGACCTAGACACTTTCGATTTGAAGTCTTCTGAACTTTTTATATTCTTGATCTGTCAATTTCACAGCTGAACCCTTTCCCGCTTGTGTCAAACTTCATTCCTACAGTTGCAAGATTCTTGAAATTCGTATCTGAATTTTGCAATTTGACATTACCTAGCTTTTTGCCACACACTTTAAAGGGTTAAGAGAGCACTGCTCACATAAACACTTTCAATTCGTCATTTCTAAGGTGCAGAATGTACAATTCACAGATTGTGGCAAGCAGTAGTAAAATGGATCTAAGCCAATTTTTAGCCCTCTTTATCCTGGGCTGCTTTGCATCTCTTCACCTAATTTAGTCGTATCTTTGAGTCTGCTTAGGTCCTAGCAGAGAGAACTCAGCTGCCCATGAACTCCAGTAGTGCTTGGCACCGTCTCGGTACAGCCGGCTGGGGTTCCTCCAGCTGTGCCCTGGCACGTTCTAAGTGCCTGCTCTCCCCAGGGCTTGCCTGGAAACCAACCTAATGGCCATTTCCTTGCTCCCTGCAGCAAGAGAACTCTCCTCCAGATGGACCTCAGGCTTTTAGGGCCATGTCTGGCACCTCTGGTGATTCTTGCTAAACAAAAGGGGCTACGGTACAAGTGACGATAGAGAATAGGTAAGGTTACATGCCATTGGAACGTTCTCTTCTTCACCTTTCTTTATAGAAAGTCAATGCTTCAGATTATTTAAAGAAAAATGTTTGAACTTTTCCATCACTGTTCACCCTCCTTATTCGTATGACACATTACTGTCCTCTTAGACAATGAAGATCAAGAAAGGCATTTTAGTTTTATTTGTACAGTCAGTTTTAATTACAGGATCCATTGAGCCTCAGTACTTGAATTTCAATCGGTGTTGTTTATTTAAAACACCTTCATTACTGCAGTCTTTATATGTGCATACATTACGTAGCTTTTAATATTTATGGCAATGAAATAGTATTACGAAGTGTATATTAGTATTAAATATACGATATGCATAAATTTCAAGAAGTGTGAGGCAAGCTGTGTAGTTACTATATTACAAAATACAATGTGAAACACCACGTTGATAAAGAAAACACATTCCAATATGATACAAAGCCTTCAAACTGTGTTATGGTGCTTTTTACTTCAGAGCACAGAGGCTAGGCCTTTAATGTACTGCTCAGAAAAAGCTTTCATAAATATATATTTTGGAATAGCCATGGTTTAGCAAATGAAAAGGCTCATCTTTTGATCCTGATGATGCTAATATCTAGCATGACCTTGGACAAACCATTTAATTGTCCAGATCTCCTGCTTTTCAGCACGGATGTCAGGTCACAAAAAGGTGTCAGACTCCTATGTACATCCTATTTGTTAGAAGCTGTCTGTGGAAAAGTATTGAACAGAGGTATATTAAAAGAGAAAGACAGAAGGACATTTGCTTTCAGAGTAAGAAATCTGTTTTTCTGAGTACAAATGCCCTTTTTAAGACCTCAGTGAGGTTACAAGGGAAGAGGACAGTTTTCTGAAAGTTTGTGCATTCGTGTTTTTCTAACTATTCCCTATGTATTTATAAAGCCTTATACACGTCTCGCTTAAATGCGTTTCACACTCATTCTACTGAAATGTCCAGTGCTTTTTTCCATATAGCTGTGAATTGTAGTTGTGGTAGTGAGTAGCTCTCCTTTTCTTTCATATATTGATGCTAGTAATATTTTGAAGTGGATGCCATTGAAATGCTGTATATAAAGCTGACTTATCTTTAGATAATAGATTTTATCCAACAAATGATACAGGATAGCTGAAAGACAACAGCTCAGACAGATAGCCTGCAAACATTATTTGATGAAAAGTTATAAAATTACTCACATTATACTTTTCATTTTATAATTATTCATTTTTCCTCCCAGATTTTTTTTTTTTTGATTAATTGCATTATTGTTGTGTAGTTTCAAATGAACCCTAATTATTTACACATATTGGATTATGTCATTCAAAAGATACTGAGACATGTAAGTACAAGGACTCTTAGGATTACCAATTCAAATACTGTAGGACAATTTTCTTCGTTTAATAGATGGTCATTAATGACTAATTCCTCCTTTGGCCTTGACCAACTACTGCTAGAAACATGGGCTATTTCACTTGGCAGATTGGATTTTCTTAAACACTTTTTTCCATTTACGATTTTTTTTTTTTTTTAAATTCAGCTATTTCATCCTATAATAGTAGAATGGTTTCAATTGAAAGGGACTTCAAAGATTATCTCATTCCAACTCCTCTGCCATGCGCAGGGACACCTCCCACTAGACCAGTTTGCTCAGAACCCCATCCAGCCTGGCCTTGAACACTTCCATGGTGCGGGCATTCACAATCTTTCTGAGTTACTTGTTCCAGTGTCTCACCACCCTCATAGTGAAGTTCCCCAACAGAACTTGACTTTGTTGAGACTTCATTTATACACTTTATACGCTTTCATGTCGCTTCTATAATGGTCTTTATTTAGTTTTCACGTAACTATTTCCCTGTAGCATAGAAATATTATCCGGCTACATGTAACTGTTTCTTGGTAGCTGGGTGAACTCCTAGCTCCAAGTTCATTAGAAAACCTCTTAGAAGGGACAAGAATTCAACATGTGTCCTAAAACATTTATCATTTGCCTTTCTTTGAGTATAGAAGAAGAAACTTTTATACTAACAAAGTAATGACCTGATGAAACTACATTAGTGAAAATTTCACCTTGAAACGAAGAAATTGTAATTTTGTTAAGTAGTTTTAAATTAATAAGAAACAGTAATATTCCAAAATGTAATATAAATTACATTGACTTGTAACCAACATGCCAAAAAATCCTTTCAGGTTACCTCTCTTGTCACCATTCTTTTGTTTGTTTGTTTCTTTTAGGCTGTCTAGTAGATCTTCAAGACAAATGAAAGCCACATAGATAGAGACAAAGGTTGCGGGGAAAAAAGCAGGTATTAGATAATGTTCTGGCTCCCTTGCATCCCACAGAATTAGGATTGAATGTGCATGCTCTCACTAAAGAATGTTCCTAAGCATTTGTCAAGTATATTTACACACGTTTACTTCAATCCACAGGTTTAAAGTTTAAATTAAAACAGATTTAAAGCTGCTTAAGTACTCTGCAGCTTTGAGGCCATAGAGCAGCTTTGAAGAGAGCAAGCATTTGCAGACACTCTTGCATTTAACAGTGATGGTTACATACCCAGTATTTCAAGTACTCTGCTATGGACACTACTGACAGATGATGACGGGGTTGTAACTTTATTTGAATATTTTAACTTATTTGTCAAGGATTTTACTTATTTGTTCTTACAGGTATGTTTTATATTTTTAAGGTATTTGGATCTACTCCCATTTGCAAGGCAAATTTGACTGTGCTCGTATTAACTGTGTAGCTGTGAGTGAAAAATTACATCAATAAAAAAATGTGCCTAATTAATACATTTTAGAGAATTTGGCTTTCTCAGTGTTTCCTAGTTTCACACTCATTAATTGAAATGTGGACATTAGTGAATAGTTTTCTTTACGCACAGATTCTGTTTTCATTAATACCAGTCCTGAAATAAGTCTTCACTTAGTAAGAAGTGTACTATCAAGCCTTAAAAATGGAACATCACATTTGGGAAATTATGTTTAGGAGATGCAGTATATAAACCACATTGACAGAAAGCCACTGTAAATTAGGGAGTGACTGGTATAAGTAGAGTTCCATTAAAGGGAAGGAAGAGGACAGCTGATAGTGGTGAGACTAGAACCTACTAAAATCAGTAGAATCTTCTTACTCAATTTTATATATATATTCCAAAATATCTCTGATGAGAAATTAATATCTGGTAAATTCAGATTGTCTCTGAAAAGACAATGTTATTTTAAAATATTTTTATTTTCCCTCTCAAAACTACCTATGAATATGAACCACTTCAGTTTATGTTAGTGCTATACTTTGTGTAAAACAAAAGCTTTGATGATGCCTTACATAAAAATTGAGGTAAAAAGTAAATCACTGTCTCATGAATGTAACAAGACTGTTTTGCTGTTTAGCAATTTAACATAACATGTAAATAACACTATAACACAAAACTAATTTTTGCAATTCACGCAGTAATACACGATAGCATTATCTGGTAAGTCATACCATAACTATACACATTGTCTGAGTTTTATAGCATAGAAAAAGTAGGGGTCATGTATAGAGCAGAGATGCACAAACCAAGAATCTGGATATAAATCTTCAAACTCTGTCTGGAGTTGAGTTCAATAACAAAAATAGCTAAGGTTAAGATCTTGGTATCTCACAACGTAGATGCTACTGGTTTAACACACTCCATATTATGGAGATGTTTTCACAGAGCTGAAAAATCTGAAGCAGCTGAATTTTCTTTAAAGAGATGGAAACTTACAGTGATTTGACTAGTTTAGTGATATTTAGGGAATTAATGAGATATTTCATTAATACGCATCATGTGGAAATGCTAGTACAGTCTGGAAGGGACTAATAGATCACTGTTCTGTGTCTGGAAGTGATCAGCAGTCAATAACTTCATTCTCTCACAAAGCACTTAATTTTCAAAGGGAAGAAGTTCTGTAACCTCAACAACTCTTCAGTGCATGGTTTGAATCAGAAATATTGCTACTTCTAGCGCCACCGCACATACTGTTCCTATTCACACAAATGTTTAACATTCTTGATTCTAACTAGGAATTTCCCTAAATTAAGTTTTGTGGTAACAGGCTGAAGATTAATTATAATTCATATGAAAGCTGGGGTTATCTTATTCTTTTTGATTCAGGCTTTTGAGGGGTTTGTATTTCTCATTCATGTAAATGAAGTGAACAGAAGCAAAGGAAGGGTACCCACATGAGCTAAATTCTCCCTTAATGATGAATCTGTGCAGTAATAATATGGCTACTATATAATAATTTAGTACCTGTTGTTCTAGACCAGACCGAACTAACAAGCATCAGTAGATACATTACTTAGCTGTGTCAATATTAGTCAGTTATGGTCTTCTGTATGCCCTCACATTGGATTTTCAGTTTAGCTTTGAATTTTGTGGGTTCTTCATGTTCGAAAGTGTGGGATAATTTTGAGATGGTTTCAATATGTCTGGAAACTATGGCTACCCTCAATTACTCCTCCTCAGACTTACCACCCTTCTAGTTTAGACTTACAGTGGGTTTTCTGCTTATAACAAAAAACCAAACCACAAGAAAACATTTTCATGAGGCTTTCTGTTTATTTACAAATAAGAAGTTTTGAGCTTGCTTGCTTCCTAATAAATTTACTGTCCAATATACAAAAGTTATTCTTTTAGAGTTACCAAAATGTACTAAGGTGGATGAAGCAAAATAAAGCAAAGCTACAGCATCCATAGGCCCTTTCCATACCTTTCACATTCCCTTTATTTCTTCCACCCTCCCGAACTTCTCTGCCTACATACCCAGAGTGCCTTCCCTAGGTATAAATGCACAGCCGTTACAGTTCCATTCCTTGTATACTCTCTCCTGTTCAGCATGCCTCTTCAATTTCCCTCCTCCTCTTACATCCTCTTGTGTTTCTTAGCACATAATAATTCATCCTCCCTATTCCTTCCTTCCACACAGACACACTCCATGCCTCTTGCTGCTTTCCTCAAGGATAGTTCAGGTGAAAAGGTTTGGTTTTGGAAAAGGTAATGAAGAATTACCACTAATTAATCTCTTGTTAGCTCCTTCATGTTTGGATGATTTATTTCTAAAATTTATGAACATATAATGGTAAATATAAAATAAAAATCTTGTATTTAAAAAATAACTGATAGATTTCAAAACCAGATAGTCTATTTTTCATGCCTTGCAATCTCTGCCTTGAGTGAAACATACTGTTTGAAAATAGGTAGGAGCCTGTGGCAACAAGTTGTGGCAGCTGTAATATGCATTCTGCATTTGGTAAACTCCTCTTGCTAATGAATAAAATCATAGATTTTGAGAAGTTAGAAGTTAAGTATTTTCAGTGAAAATTTTACAGTAATAATCTCTGACATTTCTTTAAAAGTCCATTCTCCAAAACTCCAAAAATTTTATTTTTTAATAAATAAATTTAATTGAATAGGTACTAAGTGAGAGAGTTTGGGGAAAAAAAAATCCTCAAGAAATGAAAATTGCCACTCCATTATTTAAAAAGCAAAGTTTAACTAAGGATTTCCCTTCTAAAATTTTTCACATGAAAGTTAACTTGTTGAAGCATTTGGGTTCAAGTTACATCAAAAATTTCCTTACCAAGTTGGTTTTGCAGACTTGCGTTAAATTTCCGATGAAGCTTCCAAGTGCAAGTTCAAAGAATTTAAAGGTCCAATCAATAAAACTGGAAATCAGCCTTGCAAATCATGTTGCTTACTAAGAACTGTCATTAAAATAGAGTAAAATCAAATTACATAATAACGAATAGCAGCCACTCTTCACGTATGAGAAGGTAACCTTAAGACAAACCTCCACTTACCCGAAGATGCGTGCAGCCCGATGTCTGCTCCAGACTAGCAGGGTTGCCCTTTGGTCAGGATTCCCACATCTCTGGCTCCCAGCTTAATGGAGCCGTGCAGGCCCAGCCCCACGGCCTTGAATCACAGCCCTTATCCGCTTTGGTATTTCCAGCAGCTCACACAGCTAATAAATAATGCATTCATTAGGCAGACTGCATGTTTACTTTCATAGACCAGGACTTGGACCTTTTTAAGTCAAAAACTCCCCAACCTGACTGACAGCTAAACTTGTTTCCTTTCTCTTGGGCACAACGCTGCCTGTACCTGTCCCTGGTGGGGCGGAGGGGTAGCGGCAGCCCCCGTGCCACCCCTGCCCCAACAGCGCAGAAGGGCTCCTACGTGCCCCTGGTGCTAAGGACAGAGGCACAAGCACCCAGGCAGGGGTCCCTACCAGCACTTGCCTTTACAGCAGGAGGCCGGGGACAACAAAGTCTTCCACTGCAGGCCACTCATCCCACAGTGCAGGGCGAGAAGATGGAAGGAGTCACATGCACCTTCAAGCACCTGCATGGCTGGCAGTGGCATCACTAGGTGTATCAGGTGTGCAAATTGCTTTCTGTTTAAATTGTCAGCCTCAATCAGGACACGGTATGAAGCTTTAAAGTGACTTTTAATTTTACTTAATTTTATGAAATACTAAAATTTTTCAAAGCTGCACATGTTGCCTTTCTGTTTGTATTGTCTTGCTTTACAACAGTAATAAGAAAGAAATGAGCACTATTTTTTCATAGAAAATATACTGGGATTACATGTTTAGACAAGCACCTATTCAGAAACATGATGCAGAGGCAGCACAGACTAGAGATCCTGCAATTGAGTCACTCATTATGGTCAAAAATCTGTCAAAATGCCTATGCACTTGAGGTCTGCCTTTTTAAACATGCCCACATGTTTCAAGTCAACAGAATGCAGACTCTTAAATGCCTAAGGCATTCTGGGGAAAAGCTAGGATCACTTCAAGATGTTAAAATAAGTATGAGTTAGGTTTTAACACTTGTCACTAAAATTTATATTTTGACCATTCAGGTACAGTTATACTTCAAAAATGAAATGAAAATAAAGATAACTCTAAATTCTTCTTATATCAGAAGCTAAACGCTTCACAACAACAATATACTTCACAATATTTTATAATAATGTCTCTCAAAAACCCCTTTATCAGCACAAGAATCATGTACTTCACAGGTCACAGCCTGAGTAAATACCATCTAAAGACAAAATTACATTTTTAGTAAAAACCTCCCTGTTGCTGTAGCCAGACTGCCAGCTGTGGTACTTCAGATGAACTAGAGCATGGAGTCTCATCTCCAACTTTGTGTGGGCCATAATCAATATAGGCTGACTACTACTGAGAGAATTCTGACACTGCTTTCCCACACAGCCCGTGATGAGAGACAAGGGCAATAAGTCAATTAGGTGGTCTGAGCTTAGTTCTTTATAATGCATAACTGGAAAATAAATATTTGGGCAGTAGGAAGGAAGAAATTAGAAGTGAATATGGTAAGATACATACTGTTGGATACATCTAGCCAAACCATAAACCAAAAGTTGTTATCATTTGGACAAAGGAGCAAAGCACATTACTTAGCATAGAGCTGAAGAGCTACATTGGTCCACTGCTCCCCGTAACTCAGCTCTCAAAGATGTCCTCGCACAGTGACACCAGCTTCAGCAGCAGCCCTCAAACACAAGGGTATGGAGGCACAGCTGCTGCTTGAACCAGCTTTGCACTAGGAGCAGTGACCTTGGCACAACATTCTCAAAACTGCCTTGGCTATTCTTCTCTACAGTCCTGCACTCTGCTGTGAAAAGAAGTCCTTTACAGCAGCTGAGTTATAATTTAGTTCAACATAGTACGAATCATATTTTAATAAAAATTCTACACCCCAAAAACCCTCCTCCTCATAAAAAGCTCAAATGATACAGGCAAATCTGAAGATTCAAAGAATTTACGGAGTAAATCCCCTTCAGCTGTGCAAACTAAGTGTACTGGGGCTTTTTGAAGAGGTGGAGAGGCTGGAGACAGAAATAACCTCAAAAATCGCAAGATTTCGTTGGACAAGATATGATATACAATAGCAGTCAAGGATTCTTAACCCCGGACACATGAATACTAGAAGCACGTTCAAACCATGTCTCTGGCTATCCTGATCACAGGCTACCCCAAATCCAAACCGAACAACTTTCTTAGGCAACTTCCCAGGAAATCAACAATTCACAGGGATTTAGTGCTCTCAAAATGCTGGCCCTTGTCTAAAGGGGAAGTTCTTTCAAGAGATGATGAAGTTATCGTGGGAAAGTTCCCATTTGATGGCTTCTTCCTAACACTGGAAGGTAGCAAAGATGTCCCAGCAAACTAATTGCAATGAATGATAGGAAGAATTTTAGGAGTTGTATTCTTTTTTTCGTATCATTGTAGTTAATGCAAAAAGCCTGAACATTATACACAGATAAATATACACATATGACTGACAGTCATCTTTTCTCAGGCGTGTAAATCTGTTTTGACACCGCAGTCACCACAAGGCTGGGTGCATATTAGGGAAAAGTGAGCCTTAGAGTGCTTATACCAAAGGCCAGGGACTTTTCTCGAAGCTTGACCAAAGATCCAATCCCACAGTCTCAAGCCTAACCTACAAAGCTGGTAGTACTGAACACCTTATTCTCCTTTCCAACTTGGAGAGTCATAGCAGGGAAGCCTCACTGAGGATTTGGTTTAAGTAGGTTTTTGCTTTCTGCTACCCTTATGAACCTGACAGCGATTCTACTCTCTCAAGCCATCAGGGTACTCCCTGCTCTTCCCTGTTGCCAGTACGTCTGCAATGCTCTATATTCTTTGCCAGGACCATCATGATGTCAGGAAACAAAGAATTAAAAAAGAACCAGTGGAAGAATGTGTGGAAACCAAACATATACGAAGACAGAACAGGGAAAATGAGGGGATCTGCATTTCCCAGACAAACTACAGATAACCCAGATAAACCAATAAATATAGCTTGAGTTGAAGAGACTTGAACATCCAGATAAAGGCAATAGATGCATGATACACGTATATTAGCTACATACCAGAAAATAACAAAATGTACCTCCCCACTTTTCACCCAACCACAAAAGCAAAGTAGGCAGCACACAAGGCTGTTCTGACTCCTAGAAAAATGATGCGCCTGGTCCTCTGTATCTGCACCCTTTTGCTGAGGCTCTTGCTGCAATGGTTTGAGTCATGCTAGAAAAAGAGAAGCATGATCTTTGCCTTTTAATTCAGATTTTGCAAGTATGCTTGAAAAGAGTTCATCAATGTGAGGCTTGCTCTTGCTGTTTCCAGAAGTACCATTAAAGAAGAGGTGGAGGGAACAAACCAAGATAAGAATTTGCCTGAAATTTCCACACAAATTCTATCATTTACAATAAAACACAGCTGAAACATCCAGAAGCCTTGTACGAAAATAAACTCTACCAAAAAGATCACTCTGATGTAAATATTTTCACTATGTGAAAAAAAAACAAAGCTGAAACAATTTGATTTTTCTGTACTGTGAAATGCAAAAGCATTAGCTATCAATCTTGTATTTAACTGTGCTATAAAAGCAACATTCCCATTTAAACAGGGCCTGCCAGACGTATTTAATTTTAGTTTTATTAAAAATACCAGAAGCTGCTCCTAATAGACAAATGAATGTCATATGAAACCACATCGAAAAAATTCGAAACATTCCAAGTGCACTTCTATTCAGCTTTATCAGTTAAGCAACCCATCACAGGTCTCTTGCAGAAGAGTTTCAATAAACAAGTTTCAGAGATTGCTAAGTGCTGTTTGTCATTTGTAAAGGACAGATTTGCAAGGAAAACCTTTTCCAGGATTGCTTTTAAATATTTTAGCACATTCTTTACCTAAAAATTTCTACAGAACTTCGATTTATCTAAAGACAAGAGAGAGTTAAATGATGAATGAGACCAAGAGAAGTGGAAGTGGAATGACAAAACCAGAAAGTACATCGGCTACAGACAAAAAGACATTTTATAATGGCTTTCAGCTTTCGTAATGGAGATCTATAGGATTATTTACAACAGTTTAAAATATGCCATATCAACTATATAGACCCATATTCACTCATATATTTTTTACTGTTCTGTGCTATTTCAACAGCACAAAATTACTAACAATTTGCTGTACCTACTCTGGTAATCTGGATTAACGGCAGCCAAACATTCAAACTCTGTTAGTGCATCTGACCCACAGTTATTAACTCAGAAACATCCCTTTAATTCTGTTTTCTTTGGACATGCCTCTGGACAAAGGCACTGTGGGCTGCGGAAGGAAATTCAAACTCTCCCCAGCTCTCTGAAGCTACTTAGCTCTTAAGACAAACAGGATCTGGCATTAAAGCAGGTTTTTGTCATGCTGTAAAGTTTCTGTGTTGGGAACCAGAGTCAAGGCCTTGGATCGCACTTAATCTTTACCAAGGAAATTGTGGCAAGCAAAAGGATGTTGGGTGGGTCAGTGCCTCTACAGCCAGTTTCTCGGTAGGACCAAACCTGTAAACTGCTGAGGACCTGTGTTTCCCAAAGAAATCACCAGGAATTGAAGATCAGTTGGATCTCAAGTTTTGTTTCAAAATATCCTAATGGATATTTCTTTTGTATTCAAGAAGCAAAGTAAAAGCACAAGGATGGCAATATCATGACTTACAGGAACAAACACTGTTAGATGGTGCCTAGATTGGAACACATCCACGCGTAGCCATGTTACGACGTGCATTTAGTTCCTACAGAAGCAACATAGCGGTATGAGTACTACGTGAAGGACTAATATTACAAACGTACTTTAAAGGTAAAAAAAAAGCCAGACTTTACGTAAAACAGACAATATGTTCTATAACTTTAAAATGAAATCACAGAAGACCTAACTCCATCCAGCTGTTCTTAATAGAGCTTTTTTCCCCTCTTTGTTTTTCATTCTCTACCTTAATCCGCTTCAAAATTACCTCACGGTCTCATTCATTTTCGCTTGTAACTTGATAACTCTTACCAAAATAATGTATTGCACATTACAGGAAAATAAAATAAAATAAAATAAAATA
>VWZK01009998.1:0-10029 GCA_013396935.1 Baryphthengus martii | reverse complement strand
GAGGAGGGGATGCGGCAGATTCTGATGGAAGGGAGAGCAAACTATCCTCCCTGCCCTGTGGCCATAGGCATGAGAGTCTGCTTTGCTCTTCTCAGGAAGGTAGCTGGAAGGAAAAAATACTAAGCCTGCAGAGGAATGAGCTTTGTGCTGTCTCTCAGCACGCGCTAGAGGATTAGAAAACCATCATTAATAGTGAGGAAGGTGCAGAAAGTGTTTTGTTTTTTTTTTCCTCTTATCCAAGTGCTGCTTCCATCCTCATTTGTCTGCAAACAGTATTTGGTGAGGGATTTCTGTAGCTTTTCATATTCAATCCTGCATCGTTTCACAGCTCCGTACTCTGTGGCATCCACATACGTTGCCTGAAAAAAAGCTGCAAAGGCTTTTGCTGAGAAAAAAAAATTGAATACTGGATTTACAGATAAAAGATCTGAGAAAGAAAAACCTTCTCAAGCTATTTTGTCCATCTCCATGTTTCCCAATCCCGGTTGTTTCTGGATTGTTTTCCATGACATTTAATGTAAGAGATACCAGAATATTTTCTCCACAGTCTATACAGATTTCTCCTTATTTGCACTCTCCATACTTCTCTTTTTCAATTTCTTTTAGAATCAATAGGAAAATCCTATGAAGTACTGTGTAATTTTAGATTAAGTTCTAGCCTTTGGGCTATCTTTCTGCAGCTTACTGAAGTCAGTTTGCTGCATTTCACCGCATATTTGGGGAAAAAGCTGGGGAGACATTCATTTCTACTGCTCATATACGGCCTACCTTAGACAGATTTTTAGGACCTATGGTAAAGAAACAGTGTTTCTGAGTTGTTACAGCAGTTACTGTTTCATATGTTTAATAGTTTGTGGGCTGCTTCATTAAAAAAAAAAAAATACTGCTTTGAGCTATGCACCTCTGCTAATTTTCACAGGCTTTACTAGCCTTATTATCCAGTACTTTCAGTTTGGAGGTAAAGAAGCAGTTTCCTCCTGGAATGGAAGCTCTATTTAAAAAGGCCAGAAAAGAAGACATATATGTAATTATGTATTCCAGCCGTGATCAGCTTAAAACATGTCTAGTCATTTTGCATTGATACTTCGAGTTTTCACTTTTTTTTTTTTGTGGTTTTAAGCGTTCCTGTCTTTACAGTCCTTTCCATTTTTACTGTATCATTCTGTGACATTGCACATTGTTGTGTTTGGTGATCTAAAAATAATTTTGACTCATGGATTTCTCAGGAGATGCTGTTGCATTTATTTTTGAGATGGTCTTTTCATGCATACTTTGAACATAAAACACGGAGGCTCTTTAATTAGTTTATAGACATGAATTAAAAATTGGACTGCAGTAGCTGTCACTTTATTTTGTTGTGGAAGCTCAGTAAACAGTAAATACGTAGGGAAGCAGTTCTAATATGGTAGGTATAGATTGTGGAAACATTTTTTTAATGCTGCACGCCACTCTTTATTCTAGCTAATAAACAGGTTTAAGAGGCATTGCATTTTACTTGGGAAGCTTCAGGCCTGATTTTTCTTCTATGTGCTGTAAAGGTGCAGGAGCGCAATTCCATTGGTCTCTAGTGGAATTACGCTTGGTATAAATAAGCGTGAGAAGAGCATAAGACAATTAATTTCTAGTCATTTATTCCCATGTATTTCCTGAGTGTCTGTTGAAACCAATCCTTCATTTGTTGCATATTATGCTTTGCTTATGACGGGAGTGGATCTTGCAGTCGTAGGCAAAACATTCATAGGCACCCAGGGCTTGTGGGCTGAGTCAAGGTCCTCACCTGGGCCGTATGCAGTGGGAAGGTTGGAGTAAGTGCATAGTTAGGGTGGTATGGGAAGCCCATGGTGATGCATAAGGTTGACTGTGGGCCAGGTGGATGGCACCAAGCTGGTGGGATGTGAATAGATGGCAGTGGTTTCCCCTTGGCTTCCAAGAGGTAGGAGAGAAGCCTTGGCGGGGGTGGTGGTGGTAAGGACAGAGCTGTGGTCCTGTGAGTTGAGCAGCTTCCACCACTCAAGAGCCCAGTGCTTCAGTTCTGTTTTAGCCTGTAGGTAGATTGTGGTGTAGAATTTAATACACTCTCCTTCTAGTCAGCTATTTCTTGATTCCTGGTGGGAGCCCCCATCCAAGTCTACTGACAACAGTAGGAAGATGCCCAGAGAGCACTTCTGCATCAGCCGTGCGAGGGGCAGGTGCTGAAAGTCAGTGTGGGAAGGCATGCGTATTTATGCCTGGTGCTTTTCTTAGTCATCTTCCTCACTCCCTTCCTAGCTGTTTTTGCATACCTTTCTTCTAAGGTGAATAAAAGACAGATTTTGAAAATTCCCTGTCTCTAACGAGATTTTAGATGTGTCCAGTTGGCTAGGGTGCTGACGTGGGCCGGTGTTCATATGGAAAGCGTGTACCAGTGCTGAAATTGTTTATTGCAACAGAACTTAATCATACTAATTGTTTGGTACTTTTGATATTATTAGAGATAAATTGAATTCCAGAGTTAGATCCTGCATTAAAATAATTGTACCAGTTATTGAAGCGCACATTGAGAGCCAAGGACCGAGAGTGGTGAGGGCAGAATGGCTGTGTAAGGATTGTTAAATCCATGCATTGTAGGCACAATAGCCAATAAGTAGTCCTTGCCGAGATCACTCAAGCAAAAATATAGGATAGCAAATAAGTAATTTTTAAAGTGCTCAGGACTCCTTGTAAAAGGTCTGGTCTAATATTTTCTCGTTAAGTAAAATGTATTGTTAGTATATCTCAGTCTGTATGACTCTTCAAAGACTTTGATTTCAGAGTGTCTTCTTGCACAATGAGCAAGTATATTCCTGGCCTAGTTTCACAGTTCTTCTATCAAGTCATTAATATGTTGACTTATGATTATTCAGGTGAATGGGGTTTGAAATTAATTGGTGTATTTCAGGAAGAACTGCTTGCCAACAAAACAGTAGGTGACTTTTAAGCTCCTGCCTTTTAAAGGAGAGGTGATTGTGTATTGCGTACATTTCAAAACCACAAAATAAATTTCTAATTCAGTTATATAAAGCACTTTAGAATTGTTAATAAATAAGACAGGATAAGTGATTTATAGAATAAATTATTTAACAAGTCCTGTGAGCTTGTGCTAAAAAAAAGAAAGGCATGTTTAAATTCATATGAAGCTCAGAGCTGTTGGTATTTTGGGTCTCTCTCATTTTAGATTTCTAGGCTATTGCAGATTTAATTTAATATAAAACTATCTACAAGGCTCCTCAACTCCTAGCCCCTTCCTCCTCAAAACAACTTTTGACTGTGCAGAATTGCATGGCTTGGCTGTGTTGAAAAGTTATTTCTGGTGACTTGGAATTGTGTAATGAAACATGAGGCATCAGGCTACAGATTATTAAAGGGGTTTTGGACAGTGGTGATATAATAGCAGCTTTTAGGAATTTGTCTTTTTTTTTAGTCTTTCTTTAAAGATCTGGGTAACTGCTTAAGGTGAGTTAAAAGTAAGACATAAAAATAAGCTAATAATTTCTAAGCTCAAAAAATACCGCAATACAGGGTTTCTTTTCTTTTTTTTTTCGCTCCCAGGAAACCTTTTATATGGTTTGTTTTAGTCTTGGTCCTTCCAGTTGACGAGGACTGATAGGGCTCCTCAGGGTCTCCAGTGAGGTGGTCTCCAGCAGACTTAGATGAAACATCTCATGCTGGAGGAGGGCAGTATCTTTCAGGAGGTGCTCAGTGCTGAGCAGGGTTGGACTGGCAAAACACTGCCTCTTGCTCTGTGTCTCTGGTCACTCAGAAATGTTGAGGAAGATTTGGGGTTTATGTACTAAAATAACAGCTATTTGTATGAATTCAAGGATTTGGTCTAGAACATGTTGTGTTCAAGAAACTTCCACTTCTTTCCATCCTGATGAGAAAACAGAGGGCCTGGCAGTCCAACTTGTGATATCTTTAGGATGGCATTTTCCAGATTTCTCAAGTTCTATTTTTTCTTTATTATTTTTATGCTGACAGTGTAAGGGAGAAAGTAGCTTCACAAGATTCTAGATCCCAAATCACTGCAAAGCAAAAACCTTTACATAACTAAACAAGGGCAATATTTCTGCATTTTGGATTTAAAGTAAAAGGGACCCCCCCCCCCCCTATCCCCTCCCCTTCTTTTTTTTTTTTTGGATTGCAATTCTCGCTCTCCTGTGTTTGTCATCTATCACTGCATGAATGTCTAGCAAGGAACAGGGCCATCCAAATATACAAATAAGCCAACCCAAGGGTGTTGCTGGCATTGAAGAGTATTAAAATACAGAAATTGGAGCAGAGAACTCTAAAACCATCTAAACGTTTTATTTATGTTAAATGTGTATTTAGCTTGTTACGTCTGAAAAACCTTTCTTTGAAAACTACTTTAAAAAATGAAGCACTGGTTATATAAATTAATTAATTTACATGCATTTCAAATGGAGAGATAAATACGTAGGGGTTTGAAAGCCTGTACTGCCTGGGATGTGAATACGCTCTGGTACTGGATGCTGGTTTTGTTTGCTAAGACCTCTTCATCCGGATGTATGTAGGCACATAGCTGCTATTAAAATCAAGTATAATTGCGGTGCACCTTAGTTCCTGTTCAATTGTGAGCCTATATTTTCAGAAACTGCAAAACCTACTCCCCCTTCTGAAATATGTATATGGACATCCTGTTTCTTTCATAGCTACAATTAACCATAATGCTGCACTGTCATAATGGACTTACGGAAAAGGACCCATGCCATGGAAATTCTGTTGTGAATATGCTTTTTTTTTTTTTTTTTTCCCCTGCAAGAAATGACCTGCATTGGAGTGTTGATCATCGACAGAAGTTACAGTCAAAACTCAAATGTATTTAATACCAATTCATCTATTCCTGTTCCTGGCTTGTGTTGTCAACCAGTAGGATATATTCTTGAAGATCAAATTTCAGGTCAATATTCTTTGGTTCCTAGACAAGACCTGAAGAAATAAGAATTTTTTGCAGAAGTAAGGGAAAGTGGAAGAAAACAGGCCAAAGGCCCAAGGTGTTTTCAGAGACACTTTAAGAGATCGTAATCTCTGAATTGTGTGACTTGAATCAGACTTTTCTAAGCCTGCCGGTCATGATCCGGCAAGGTGCTTAGATGCCTATTTTATTTCAAGATGAAACTGAGGCTGAGGTCCCGGCCTTGCTAAAGTCAGTGACAAAACTGGATGGAATTAGCATTTCACCAGAGTAGAGTAGTTTAGAGGGCATACGCAAAGGATGAAAAGAACTTTGATTCACACGTTTTCCTACCTGTTTTGACTTTGGAAGAGAAGGATCCTCTTGTCCATTATTTGATGTGTTTTTGAATTGCAGCCTTTCTTGGATCTGAAGTGTTTTTCTACTGTGTGAAGAATAAATATGGTGAGACAAGATGAGACCTTTGATGGGTCTTTTACAAAGTTTTAGATAATTTTGTATTAAAGTCAACCTGTGCAAAACAGTCTCAGCTGCAGTCACTACAGAAGCTCGTTCTGGATCCACAGAGGATATATGGTTCATGGTATACAGTTGCCTGATGTATAAATAAAAGAATGGCAGTGCATGAATCAAAGTTAGACCATTGCTGAAACAGAAAAGCAGTGAAACGGCAGCGCTTCTGATCTCCTAATAGAAGAACCTGTTGATAGAGTGGGAGTTGGGGCTAGGTGAGTTACCTCTTTTTCCTCTTGGTTTGACAGTTGAGCCAAAGGAAATCTTCCAGTTTTGGATTGAAATGAAATTATTTTTACCTTTTTTATTTCCTACCCATACATTTAAAAGTAATTAAGGCCATATCTTGTGGAGCACGGATGTCCTGCATTGTACAATCGGATTCTGTATTCCACATGAAGAGTGCATAGAACATGACTTTTCCCAGTGTTCTGCAACAACTGTCTGATTTTCTGAATGCCAGATGGCACAGTGATCATGGGTGGATAAATCATGTGTGCATAGTAGGCATGTCAGACTTGCTGGGCATGGACTGGGAGATTTTTCACAGCATGTGCTGCAGGTGTCATACTCTGGACTTGCTAGTCATGTCTGACTGTTTCAGGCCTTCAACATTTAAAATCTGGCAGCTCCTTACAAACAGTGTATTGAAGGCACTTAACTCAGCTGGCTACACTCCTGCCAGCAATGGAGAGCTCCTTTCTTCTAGGAAGTGATGCAGAAAGCTAAATTAGGTTCCTACTGCAAATTACCGAATGGAGATGTCCCCATAGAATAAAACCTTGGGGACTTAATTCACTGGGATGAGTGGGAAAAGCGAGACCTTCCTTTTAGCAAGCAGAGTCACACTGTGCAGGAAGACGTTTTTGTGGTCCCGGATGAACCGTTTGAGAAGTGCATATGGGGACCTGCTCTGCTTGAAGCAGAGCACGGGTCTGAACCAAGGTCTTGCATGTCAGCATCTTAACTACTGTCCTATACGGCATACAGATGTGGGCTTGCCTCAGTTGTTTCCTGTCTAAGTTGCCATACTTGTCATGGAGTATTTAAATGTGCTTCTGGATCGGAGGGCAGGACAGTCTGTTTAGTTAAGTGACTAATCCTGATTTGTGTAGTGACACAGCTGGGTCCTGCTTCAGTGTGTGTTCAGTTACAAAAGAATTAGAACAGCACAAACAGGTAAGGTTGAGACTGCCTTCTCTCAGATTGCTTTAAAGTATGGTATCTTCTGAGAGACTGGGATCATATCGCCTTAGGGAGATGAAGGAATTTAACCTGGTACCCCTGAATACTGCTGGTGCATAATTTTCCAGCACTTCTTCCAAATCTCTGGTTTTCTGTCTCTCACATATACCTTTATTTATTTATTTATTTATTAATAGGTGAATCTATTTGGTGAGATTCCTGTTTTTTCCCTCTAAGTAGGTGAAGAGTCAATCCATATTCATCTTCTACCTCCCTCTCTGGTCTTAATTCTCCTTAATTTTCAGAAACAAGTTTGAGAACACATAGTGCGTACTGTGATCCTCACCTGGTAAACATGTACACTGTACTCTCCTGCTGGGAGCAGTTCTGTGATTTCATGGGACTAACAATGTAGTGTACTTAAGCATATTCTGAAATATTTCACAGTTTAGAGTGGTAGCAATATAAGTATCTTTTGAAGACTGTGTATTGCACACATTTATACGTACACACAAAAAGATTGCTGGAAATAGATTTATAAACATTCTGAATTGGCACAAATCCATATGACATAAAGATACCTTTATAGAAAAATTTTAGTGCTGGCTACTACTTCCACGCTAGACATCGCTGCAGATCCTGGGCCATCTTTGTGTGCAGTGACTGTCTTGTGGCCTGGAGCCTGTGTCATCTGGGAGATGTGGAGCTAGGTGGCACAGCTGCAGAAATACATATCCCTTCTCCTGGAGGTGGGTGTGAGCAGAAGAAAGACTCTGTCCATCTCCCCTGCTCTAAATATTTCTCACAGCTTTCCATGTCATTCCTGTCTGCATGGCTACAGGGCAGGTGTGTTCCTTCTTGCTTGGTCTGATTACATGTGTAGTTTTCACTTTCATTCTTATGATTTTTAATGAACAGTTTAACTTGAAGCAGTTTTGCTCTTCACAGTGGGTATCTGAAATGAGAGGTTTAGGAGGTGAGAGTCCTAACAGTTGGAGGCATCATCGAAATGTCTGCTCAGTCTTGTATAATTGCAGGTAAATGCTTCACCTTCATCGCACACATCCTGGCATGGGAGGAATGCTGCAAATTTGTGTAGGTTGGGGGAGCACTGAAAGGCCTATGCAACAGTATACTATGATCATGAGAACTATAAGGAGAAACAAACTGGCAGATAAGAAGAATATTACTCTACTCATTAGCAGTGGCTGCAAATAGCAAAAGCTGTAAAGGTAAATGAAGGATAATATGAAAGCAGTGATGGGTGAGGAGAAGGCAGCTTTGCAGAAGTAATGAAGAAGTTTAACGACTACTGTGGAAAAGATTTCACCTTGTGAAAGAGGTACATGCAGGGTGAGAGTTTAATTTAAAGGGAAAGTGGTGAAGACAGTTTAAGACTTGAAATGATCTTACAATGGAAAATTAGTGCTTACAAAAGAGTTTATTTTCCTAAAATGTAACAGTAAAGACATCCATGAATGGGTCTTTAAGCAAAGTCAATTTCACTCTAGAAGAAGCAATACGTATATGTCAGGCAGCAGAACGAAGAGAAATGCAAGAGAAACCTGAAAGGCAGACAACGCTTGTCTGCGTGTACCGTTGCAAGAGGGGATTACCCAAAAATCAAACTGGCCAAGTACAGGAACATGGAAAGTTATGGAAACAGTGGCAGCAATGTGGCAGTCAGCAAGAGTATTAAAATACTCTGGATACTGACAAACATGCAGAAATTGTAATAAACACATTATTATGTTAATACATACAGTGTAAGTAAAAAACCACTTAAGTGAAAAACAGTATTCCTCAAGTGAAAAGAAAGTGCTTTTTTTAAAAAAAGAGAAAGCTAATGGAAGAAGCTTTAAATTTAAAAGATTGACCAATTAAAATGAAGTGAAATGGGCTACACACGACAGTGAAAAGAATGAAAATAAATCTGATAAAAGAAAGAGAAATAGGAAACTAAGAAGAGCTCATAAATGGGGAAGAATGAAGAGTGTTTCTGGCAGGCTTTAGCAAAAAAAAGCAATTTTAATGCTGTTGAAACACTCTCTAGCAAAATGCATTGGTTAAATATAAATAGTAAGATTGGTGTTGACATACAGAAGGTGGCAACCTGTTCTGGACCTAGAAGAGTGAGATAAACATCAAGAGAGTCAATATGGAAAGTCAAAAGACAACCTATAACCCTTTTGGAATGTTTTTGTAACACACTATGAAGATGTATTCATGCATGTCTTCTATTAAAAGACAAGATACGTGCTGGAGGAGAGACAGATCTGTGGTAAGCGCTACACAAGATGTTGCACAAGGCTTGAGAAGGAGGCTAGGAAATCAATGTGAACCATAGCAGAGATGGTATCACTTGAAGAATGAAAAAAAACATTTATCAGTTGTGTTCTTTATGTAATAATTGCAGAGAAAAAGGGAAGAGATTATGACCACATGTAGACTCTTAGGACTTAAATAACAGAAGAAGGGAATTTTTTGCTAGCTTATGGAAAGGGGAATGTTATTTGAGATGCCAGGCATCAAATTATTCATCAAATTTAATGCGTTAACAGGATATAAGTGGATTTTCCTGGATAGATGGCTTCAAGTTTTGCAGTTTCACTCCATCATTTTGAAGTACTGGCATTTGATCTGTACCTGGCACAAGGTGTATTGCATGCAGTGAAAGAGACAGTGGACAATGTAGCAAGTATAGACTTATGTCTTGATGATCCAGTGAATATCAGAGCAGATCGAAGAGAGTATTTGATATTCCAAGAGCCAGTAATTTCAAACTATATAAAGTCAGTTATTGATGTCAGTAGAAATAATACATGTGAGGGGAAGACTGACCTCACAGGGAATTTCAGGGGGAATTTCTTACACTGAATTAAAGAGTAAGGGAATACTGAACATGTCACAATCTGGAAATAGGGGGGGAAAAAAAAGAAAATGTTGTGAAGCATACTGATTTATGTCAGTAAGTACTCCTCTAACTCTGAAGGATATGCAGCTCACTTCAGACATCCCTTCCAGAAAGTCACTGCCTGAGCATGGGCCCCTGGAAAAAAAAGAATTCAAAGATCTTCATGTCAAGCAAGATACTACAATGTTTTCATTTGCTGAGGGACCTAAAAAGATTAATGTAAAGGATGGTTAGGAGCAATCTTACCATGTTGTTATTGAACTGATGTTTTGCCGCTCTCATTTGCATCAAGGGCAGTGGCAGCTCCACGGGTGGTGGTGTATGCAAGTGCTGAAAAAGAAAGTGATTGTGTTACTAGTCTTTGAAGAGTCACCAAACTGGGTGGTTGTGTAGGAGAAAGAAATGTCACATACATTTGTTTCTATTTATCCATTCCTTTGAGATGCCGTTTCTTCATTGCAAGCCA
>VWZK01009996.1:0-22148 GCA_013396935.1 Baryphthengus martii | reverse complement strand
TTTTTTTTTTTTTTTTTTTTCCAAAGGAAACTGAGTAGGGAGCAGAACACAGAAATATTAATTTAATATTGTTTCACGTATCAACTCATTTTGACCTTATTACCCTTAGTACTTCACAGTGTTTTGTACTGTTTGATAACAGCTATTAAAGTGGTTGACTGAAGCACCTATTTGCAGCTGAGCAGCTCCAGGTATCCTAAAGGACTGTTAGGGATTTGAGCTCTTGGACTGTAAATTACTAGCTTACTTTGTAAAATTGTGCATCTTCAAAAGCATGGATTGCAAAAAACTAGACAAACAGATCCATGAGGATTTAATGAAATTGCTAACATTCAGGAAAATAGCAATACTACCAACTTTTATTTTTTACTTTTTTTTTTTTCTTAAATAATGATTTGCATTCTATGGAAGTGCAGAAAAGACTCGATTACAAGATTTTTTGAAAACATTAGTGCACTTTTACCTCTTTCCACTTCCAAAGCCACATGCTGCAAATATTCAAATTGAAAGTAATACTGCATTTTTCAGTATCTTTATGCCCTAATCCGTAGGTCTCATCAAAAATCAGCCTAAGCAAATTAAAAACAAGCTATTTGAAACAAAATGAGAAGTCAGCTCAAGTATAATTTCATCAAGTCTCTCTAAGAATAACATTTCCAATAAGAAACTAGGAAAAAAAAAAAAAAAGAGAGAGAAGACATTAAATTCAAAAAACTTTTTACCTTTAAATCTGGCCCCAATGCTAACAGACTCCAGAAGGATGTAAAGGTTTTACAGTTAAGATCAAATTTTGCAATGGAGATCAAATCCCTTAAATTAGCATTGAATTTCACAGAGAAATTACTACCAAAATTATGCCACTGAAGTAGAACAAACTAATCTTCATGTCAGAATGAGCTGTGACCTTTCAGAAACGAGTTAAGTGGTAAGTCCATGTTCTTTCAAAGTAAAAAAAAAACAAAAAACTAAACAAAAAGACCAGAAGAACCACAAATACACTAATCGTATTTTTTGTTGAGTGAACACATTAGAACATCGAGAGTACCTGGCAAAGACTGTGGCAATTTATATTTCAAAAACTTAAAGCACCATTATATGTTTCTATATGATCCTATGTTGTTTTAAACCTTTTTTTTATGTGTGTGTTCTCTTATGGAGGTATGAGTTGAAGGAGTTCAGTCCAGGTTAATTTCTAACTCTGTTATACTTTTTCTCCTTCAACTTTTTTTGTGTTTTCTGTAAATTTGCCTCTGTCATGCACAATTCTGTGAATGCATGCATAATTCAATAACATTTAAGTTTCTTGTATTTTAGAATACAGAGCTATGCCATTACGCCCCAGTAATTCACTTTGTGAAACTGCTGGCATGTAATTCTGTCATTTAATCCTACTCTGTTAATTTTATCTCTTGATTATTTCATTTATGTTATATCACCAGTAAGTCACATATGTTCATAACAGTGACTTTGCTATACTTACTAGCTATGAAGAAAAATTAGCTTATGTATAAGATCCATATAAAAGTTGAAAACCATTTCAATATATGAAAATCTTTAAGTAGAAAATAACTTGGCATAGCTCCTTCATCTGCAAGTTGGAGATACTGTTACTGTTTTAAAATATTACTACTTTTTTAGATATATCTATGTAGTCTGATATGCTTTTCCACTTCAGCAATTAAATACATGAAAAAGTAGAAAGTTTATTTATATATTTTTTTTACTATACTTACAATTTGTGAAATTGTCTGTAATTCATTTCAAGATACATATCAGGATTTTTTTATGACTTAAAAAGTTGCAACCCCTGTACAGGAGTTGATCTGGCTACAGTTTAAGTCTCTGCCTAGTTTACAGATCATCTTTGATAAAACTCCATTTAATATAGCATACTTTTGGATGTCTCACCTATGTGAAAAAGATCCATTTTTCCTGTAACCTGTACTACTCTATACACATTCTATAACTTTGAAGAAGGAAAAAGGAAAAACATTATCTGAAGAAAAAAAAAAGAAAAAAAAAGAAGTTTTAGCTGCTTTCCTTTAGTCAGCAGGATGAATTATGCAAAAATTAAGCTAAGCAGGAAGGGGATGTACTGAAAGAAAAAAAGTATATATTGTTCCATATTTTCTATAAATAGAAAAAGGGCCCTTCAATTGATAAAGAAATACACTTATATTCTGAATACATTTTGATCAGTCTAATTGAAAAATATATCTGATAGCATGCAGAGAAGATGCAGTAGAAAGTATAATAAAAAGCTTTCTATACATGCCTATAGATTGGAGTCACAATGAAACACCTAAGGTGTTGGAAATACTTCAGTGTATAATATAAAAAAAAGGTTCCTGCATCAGTATCTTAAATGTTTTATTTTCAGTTGGACAGAGAGGAAGATAATGGTATTGAAAAAAACAGTACTTACAGAGTAAAATATGTGTTGCTAACATTGACTCTAGGAAAACAATAGTTCTAATTAATTCTTGTTTACTTTGTTTAATATACACTGACGAAGTCACTGATGCAATAGAATTGCACAGTCACAGAAAAAAACCCAACATACTAGCATATTTAACTTTGGATTTTTTCAAAATATATTCACCACTTTCCAGAGATGATATTTTCAATTTCAGTGGATTGTATCTATGAGAGATTTTATTTCCTTTGAGATTATGCATTTCTAAGGTGATTAAAAACAATAAAAAAGGGGGTGGTAGATAAAGAAAATATAAAAAGGAAAAAAGGCTGTGATTAATTTGAGCTAAAAATATTATATGATAAAGCACCTTTTGGGAGAAAAAAGCAAAAAAAAAAATACAATGCAGAAAATATAAAATAAGAATTACATTTGTTCTCATTAATGCAGAATTTTAGAATTTCTTAGCTGTCATCTGACTGGATGTTGAAATATTGACTTTATTTCCATTTCATTGTCAATTTGTATCAAACTTTGTGAACTTAAAAAAACCTCAATACACTAAGAAAATCTGTTAGAAGTTTAGAGGTAAGAAATGTATTTAAGAACTTCTGCAAAGCTACTTCTTGTTGCCTAGAAGATTGTATAAAAGACTAAATTAAACAAACTTTGGAAGCATGATGGTTAAGTAATTCTATATTTTGAAAGTAAACTGACTGATTATTTGAATATTAGTTAATAAATCTGTTATATGAAAAATCCAAATTACAGGTGCGACCCAAAGATTTTAGCATTTTATTACATATATTTCCCACAGTTAATAAAATTTCTCTCTTTTAATTAAAAAAAAAATAAAAAATGTTTATTTTGTTGAAGGGGAAAAAATTAGCTCTCAGAGTGGTATAAAATATGATTATCTTAATTCGCTTCCTATTTTATTCAGTAATTCTTAAAAACAAAATGAGTAACATTCTGAAGAAGGAATCGGAAGGTCATATTCCTTCACCATTATATCTCAACTTAAAGAGTTATGTTTCCTTTGCTTATTTTCTTTTTCTAGATCTGCAAGTCTCCCACGTTTGGCTACACTATGGTCCAATCCCAGTGGAAGGAAGTAGTCCCAGTCAGTACTCCACAGAGGCTTAAGTAAGTTGAATGTTAAAGTTTCCTGCTTTTGGACTATGAGTTATGAATCAGAAGCTGTTCAAAAGCAGTGGCACAGTTCTTACATTTACTTGACTCTTGCTTGGATAGTGTTAGCTATGAATATGCCTAAATTGCATAGGTTATTAAAAGTTTATCAGAGATTTGGAATATCAGCAGATGGAAATATCTTTCATATATATGAAATAAATGGAGAAAAAGTAAATAACGTATTAGAGAAAAATCAAACACTTCTTTATATTGTAAACATCTGGTTTGTTTAATTCCCAAGGGCTGGCACCTTGAAACGTATTTTAACAAATAATTTGTAACGGCACAAACCAAAACTGTTACTAAAAAGAAAGAAAGAAACAAAAAAAAAAATCCTCTGCTCTCTCCCCATTCCTAGATGCTTTTCCCCTTCTCTGTCCTGCCCCTTTGTGCCATCATAAGTTTCTGTTGACTTACCTCGGTTAAATTAGCCCATGGAATATAAAAACTTCTTCCTCATCCATTGTTTTAGGCAGCTGCATCAAGAAGGAGCCCAGGCGAGCATAGTGGTAAGACAAACATGGACTCTTTCTGCAGCAGCACTGACTTAAAAAAATCTGTGAACCTCAACTTGAGTACTGTGGCTATCAGAAAGAAGGGAAAGAAGGGAAATGTGTCACCAGAAGCATAACAATAGAATATCAATACTTCTGCATGTTTTAAAATGAAATTATTTTACTGATTAAAATGATTGAGACAATTCCCTTTTTTATTAATACTTTCTAAATCCTGTTCTTAACAAATGCAATGGTATGACAATGTAATATGCAACAACTACAGTTAGCTACTGGAACCACATCGACACTAATAATGTTATAGTCTAACTGCATTGTCATTGTACAGACTTTCTTAGTGAAACAGAAAAGACAGAACTGTATTCAGAATGTTATCATAAACGTACAACTACAGTTTTAATGTATAGGCAACAATAGAAGTAGGTGTCAGGTTGTCAGTCATGAATAATCTTCAGTAAGGATGATTAAAGCTCCCATCTTCAAGAGAGGCGGTATACTGGCAGTAACAGGGAATGTAGGGCATCTCCTATATTGTAAAAAACCTAATCTCCAGAAAAATCCACAATCCTGAGATAAGCATTGGTGTACATGTAGGAGATTAAACGTCTTGGTAAAAAAAGCCACAAAAGCCAGCACTCTGAGTGAAGAAGCCTACACTGCTCAATAAAGAGAACTGTGTACCTTAAATTCGAGATACAAGAAAAGATATATTTTTTCTGTGAATCACATTCACACAGGACATCCCTTCTTCATTTCATATAAAGATCCAAGAATCCTCTTCTGAACTTATCATTTCCATTTTTGCTAGGGTCTTGTGCAAAATACAGCACCCCTGGACTTTCTGGGATACACTAGTTTATAATGGAACTGTGGCATGAGCAATTTGAGTGAGCCAGACTGTAGACCATTCTTCTTCCATAAAGACTATCCTCCTTTTTCTCACCCTCCTAACAAAGCCTTACCTCTACAATTGCACAACAGTGTTGAAAACACAAAGATTCAACAGTTAAAAACTTCTCAAATTTCTTATTAATAATCACCACTATGTATATACATACACACACTTTAATTTCCACAAAAAAAACAAGGCGCCTTAAAGTACAGTGCTAGGAAAAGAAGCCGTACTACTTCCTTTTTTCCTCTTTATCACCTTCCCAATCTCATCTTATTTGACAAATCAATTGCTGAATACACATCAAGGATTTTCACTCCTCCCTGTTCACCACTCCTATCATTCGAGGAGATTATTGAAAACTACCTAACCAGTATGATGCCCTGGACAATAGATTATAAACTCTTATAACAAGGTATCAGTACTCCTGTCCTAATTCACTTTGCATAAAGGAGTTAGTGGTTCATTGAACCAGAAAGGACAAACAGACTACGAAAGAGATCATACTAATCTCTTAGAAAGAAGGAGACCTTGGTTCCAGTTTCAATTTCAAAGACCTTCATGAAACTTTAGTGAGTAGTAGAAAGTACAGAAACAATTCTTAATGAAACGTTTTCAAGAAACTGTGGTGGTGGGAACTGTAACTATGTTTTAAAAGAGAAACATTACTAATATTAAATATCAGTATTACTGGTTAAAATACTGATTTCTCTGCTTTTCATTTTGTTCCTACTTTAAAACACCACAAAGCCTGAAGTGAATCAATTTATTTATTCTTAGTTCTACAATTGGTTTTGAGTTTTTGGTGGTGTTCTTTTTTCCTTTTTTCCTTTTTTTTCTTCCATAAAATTTGTGAGAACTTTAAGCCAGTTGTTTAGAACATGACAAGCTGTTTAAAAAACAAACAAACAAAAGCAATTGTAATTTACTAATTATATACAGGTTAAAATAGTCCTTACTAAGAAAGAATGTAAAAATTATTACAATTTTTTTCTTGAGTAAGATCAGGTGAAAGATTGCAACTTTAGTGTTCCTGACTTTAGGAAACTATTTTTGAAATTCACATTTACAGAAATCTGAAACAAAGAGAAAACTTACTTAAGAACATCTATGCATGTAAAATCTACAGGAAGCAGGTTCAGTCCACGCTTAGCATATGAAAAATTATCTGCATGTTTTTAAGTAGCCCTAGTTATGGATTTAAACCTTTTGTCCTTTACAGTCATAACAGCTTAGTTTTAGAGTTTGGCAATACTTGATATCACTGGTGTCTGTACTGATTCTTTAGAATATTGCACAGCAATAATCTATAACAGGTGTGGACCTCCAACTTTAAAAATTCATTGTGTTATTTATAGTACAATTAGCAGTGAAATTTGTCTGAAGTTTTAATATTACTTCATGAAAAGCATTTTTTTCTGCATTCTGCAAATTCTGACCTTTATTTACAAAAGCCTTTCTAAATAATTTTTATATCAGGCATTCACCAACATATGAAGTTATACAGTTTACTTCTCTCATAACAACCCATTTTCCCTCAAATAGCTATAGATGAGGGGTTATGTTTGATACTATAATTACTAATGTTATGGAAAATATAACATTGCATGTTTTAAAGAGAGAAAACATTCTCTGTGTTGAATTTTTTGGGAGATGCTGCATATGTCTTAGAGTTAGCTGAGAAAATTGGTTCATTACGTATGGACCTGATATCAGATGTTAACAGCAGTGAATTCATTTCGTGACATTGACAAGAAATCAAATATCCTTTCTGAAGTTAAGATAAAGTATGTTATATTCTTTTTATTGTTGCTTATTATTAAAGTCAAACACATGCATTGTCTTTAGTCCAGTAAAAAATCTGAGCTTCTAGGGTTTTTAGTTACATCTAATTTGTTTTTAGCATTCTCTATTCAAATCACACAAATTTTCAATGTCATTTATTACTATTATTCTCAATTAATAATGGTCACCTCAAATAGGCATAAAAACATCTCTGTTTTAATCATAATCCAGATAAGAACACTAGAAGATAATTAAAAGAACAATACGTAAGTAAATTTCTGAGTAGTAAAATATGACTTGTTACAAATTCTATCCGTATTTGCTCCATCTCAGGCTGAAACTGACATTTCAAAGGTGACTAGTTCAAAGTAATCCAGGCTTGTGTACTTTTTTATGCGCTGCTTCCATGTACATTTGTATTCGTTCCTCCTTCCGTTTCTACAGATGATGTACTCTTAACAGTAGCTTCCTAATATTTTGTTTCTAGGCTTAGAACAAAGCTTTGTACATGAAATAGTGTCCGGGTTCGAGACAAATTCAGAGGAGGAAATATCCCCTGATGGGAAGCAGGCCCCTCCCCCCACCAAGTTCGGGAAAGAAAATGTCCCCGGGGGAAAGTGAAGGGGGAAAAAACAAAAAAAAAGAGAAAGGACAATAATGCTAGACAAATGAATCGATATCTGTGAGAGAAAGAAAAACCTGAAACAAAGTCCTCCTCCGGTGTGGCCTCTCTCCTCCCGCAGTTGGAAAGGCGTCCGTCCGGGGAAAACTCCCCTGCAGACTGGTGAAAACCTCCCAGTGAAGCCCGATGTTCTGATGCTTCAAGTCCAGAAGAGGGGAAAAAGAAGAAACCAAAATCCCAGAAGGAGGGAAAAAAACTACGTCTCTCATCTCTCGAAGTGGACCTAGCCGAGCCGCGAGAAGCCAAGGGGAAAAAGGTGCCTCCTCCCTCTCTCTGTATTCCTCCCTATCACTTTCCAAAACAACAGAAAAAAAAAAAGTAACCTTGAGGGAAAAGAAAAAAATAGAACTTCTCCTCTCCCTTCTCAGACTCAGTTTAAAGACATAGAAAGGCATAAAATTCATTTTTCTGGGCATGGGCAGACGACATAGGATAAACTCCAAGACAAAAAATCACTCCAAGACAAGTAGATATTTAGTGCAAAGAGAATACTGAGGTATTAGAAAATGCTCTTTCTTTCTCCGTGGTATGGCCCCAGATATGACTTAGCAAGGCAAGGGCACACAGTGCTTTTTTTAGATGCCAGATAGGATTTTCTCAAATAACCAACCTTGTGTACAAGGTGAAGGGGGAATAAGTGCACTAGTGTATAAAAAAAAATCCTGTCGCTGTGTACCAAACTGTCAAACTATTCAAAGGGTTCTGCATGGGACATGTTTGCAAGGTAATCTTAATCAGTAGGTCTTACTAGTTAGTAAGCAGCAATTCAGACAGAAAGAGTAATTAACTCCATTCAAATATGTTAATACCAGCTGCAAAATTTCACATTAAGATGGCAAAAGCTGTTTCAGTGGCATACAGTGGTGGTGGAGTTCACATGCTCTTTCTCCAAGTCTATTTAAAGTCACTGAAGAAAAAGCTGGACCTATGACATAAGTGCATGTAGATCCACAAATGTAGAAAGTGTTCAAGACATAACCTTATGCAATCAGTTAATATTATTATACTGAGGTATATTTTTGCAGTATCTCATATGCGGTAAACTTGGTAAAATCTCAAAATTAAACCAAAAAATCCTTATAATGTGAAATTCCATAATGATTCAGGTTCACGAAAGTTTAAAGAATATACTTAGGGCTAAGATAATAAAGGAAGTATTAATACAAAACAACACATTTTAGCAAGTAAAAAATAAAATTTTGTATTTACTATTTTTTTTTTTTCTTGAATATATCTATTTGTTATGGTTGCACAGACTGTGGTTTGACATATACTCTTCTTTACTCCTTCAACTTGTAAGATGGCATAAAACTATTTCATGTTTTCTTACGGAATTGGGGGAGATTATTAAATTAACATCTAAAGATCCTAGAAAAGACAAAGTGCTGAGTGAATACTAACCATTTCATAGTATAACATATGTACTGGATAACAGTATAATTCCTCTATGCACAGGTTCTCTACCAGTTACAGGTGTGGGATAATGGCCTAACTTGCAGTGAGATGGGAACACAGGTTAGTTTAGTGCTCTTTGGGAGAAAAGTTAAGATGTTTGTAATCATGAGATTCTTGTGCTATCTCTGGAGTGGAGATTCATGGAGCTGACATGCCAAATGGCTGAAAGAGATTGTCTTGTGAAGATAAGACAGTTCTGTTTTGGCTAAACCAGCAAAACCAAACATCTTTTACATAGATTTTGAAGGTTATTATGTCCAATTTACATATTTAATGGCAAAATTAATATTAAAGTGTACATCCTTAAGTACAATAATGAGCCTAACAAAGTGCATGCTAAACTTATGTGACTATGTTACCCAACTCACCACTCAAATCATGCTAAACATCACCCAGAAGGCAGGGACAGACAGGAACAGGATATAAAAAAATCAGAAGGGGAATTTCTATTACTGAAAGAAGTAGAGCCTAAATGAGAGTGTCATCATCTAACCCCAGCCAGCAACTAAGCACTGCAAAGCTGCTCGCTCACTCCTCTCTCCTCCTAGTGGGACAAGGAGGAGAAAGAAAAAAGGAGAAAGGAGAACAAACAGAAGTAAATTAATGAGTTGAGATAAGAGTGGTTTAATAGCTAAACTAAAATATAATAACAAAATATTACCTTAATAATAATTGCAATGAAAAAGTATATAACAACAAAAAATAAATTGAAATTAAACCCAAGGAAACCCACAGACCAATGTCCAAGCAGCAATCTACCTCTCCTAGTCAAGTCCCTCCAGTTTATATACTGAGTATAAATACTCCAGTTGGCTATATATTCCTTCCTAATTACTTCAGTTCAGACACGAATGAAAACTCCTTCTTGCTGAAAGAGCTGCATGATGTTTATCAACTTAGAATATCTTCTAAAATCTGTTTCAGAAACGTAAATCCTAATTTTGGCAACTTTCATCATCCATGATTTGAAGGCCTAAAAAATTAAAATATTTATTTGTTTAAATCTTTATGACAGATGATCATCTCTTTGATGAGCAGATGAAAAGATCTGCAGAACATATTCATCAGTTCCAATTAAGTGAGTTAAATCACAACTAAGTATAGGAGCAGAAGTATGATTTATAATATCAGGAAAGTAAGTAAATCTAGTTAATTTAAGAGAGTAAATTTAATACTATCCCATAAATTAGCAGGCTATAGCAGAAGTTAGGTTTTTTAATAGAAGTTACAGCTACTTCAGTAAAGCATTTGACACTTCTTCCCACAGCCATCTCCTAGGCAAGATATAGACAAGATACAGACTGGATTGATGGTTTTTGAGATGAGTAGGAGACTGGCTGACAGGTCATACTCAAAGAGTGGTGATCAATGGTTTTTACACAGGCTGGCAGCCTCTTACAAGTAGGGTCTCTCAGGGATCAATACTGGGTTCCATGATGTTCAACATCTTCATAAATTATCTAGATAATGGAATTGAAAGCACTCTCATCAAGTTTGCTGGTGGCATTAAACTGAGTGGTGAAATGGACATTTCAGAAGAGAGAGATATCTTACAGAGAGACCTGGGCAGACTGAAAGAGTGGTCTAGAACAAAGACAGGTGAGAAGTCCTACACTTGGGATGACATAACAATATGGCCCAGTGTATGCCAGTATCTGTGTAGCTGGGGAGCAGCCTTGCTGAAAGCAGCCTGGGGTCCTGGTTGACAATAAGCTGGACACAAGTCAGCAGTGCATTGCTGCAGCAACAAAGGCAAATCAAATTTTGGTCGGCATCCATAGTGGCATTATTAGCAGATGTGGAGATATAGTCATCGCACTCTATTAAGAACTTTTCAGGTCACACCTGGAGCACTGTGCCCAGTTCTGGTCCCCATAATTCAAAAAAGACAAAGACAAAGTGGTGATGGTCCAAAAGTGGGCCATGAAGATGATGAAAGTACTGCAGAACTTGATCCATTTGGAAAGACTGAAGACATTAAGCCTTTCCTTCCTGGAGAAGCGAAGGCTCATGGGACCTCATCACAGTATTCCAGCATTTAAAGCGTGACTTCAAAGAGACTCTCTCTTCACAAGGAAACACATGGGGAAGACAAGGAGGAAAGGGTACAAGTTGCACTGGGAGAGTTTCATCTTGTTATAAAAAAGAATTTTTTTACGGTGAGACCAATCACTCACTGGATCAACCTCTCCAGGGACATAGTAGAGTCCCTGTCACTAGAAGCCTGTAAAGTGTGACTGGACAGGGTGCTAGATAGTCTCAGTTTGGTTCTGTTTCCCATGGAAGTTTGGATCAGAGGATCTTTCAACGTTTATTCCAACCTGGGCTGTTATATGATTCTGTGATATTATGTGCACAGTTAGGAGTGCCTAAAAACGTATATAATTTGTCACATTATACATAAATAAGAAGTAATCGCTCAGTCATAGAAGGATAATATTTTTCTTAAGAAGACAGCTAAGACATTAACAATCAAATCACTGTTGATATAAATAGTTGCTCTCCAGTAGCCATCCCTTTTAGATTTATAATTGTTAGAGGACAGAGTATAACAACTATGACACCTGTCATCTATACACCAGATTATTGCAATTCATTAATAAGATACTTTCTTCTTCACATCTAAATACATTCCCATTTATCTTTCTGCCTATGACCTAGAAAAAAAGAAAAAAAATTTCTGAACTAACCACATCAGTGTAAATATTAAGCAGGTATTGAACAGATACTCTAGGGTAAGAGATAATTCTCATTCTTTTCTCTTTTAATTGGATATCCAAATAACATTTTCTGATCTTTGGGTATATTTCAAATCTTGAGCCTTGCAAACCAACAAGTGTTTTGAAGTCTCTTGAACAGAAACTTCTTTAGACTTTCTATGGACTTTTTCCCTTTCTTCAAAATAAACTGCAACTATTGTCTTCACAACATCTGGATACTGTCCAAAATTGTCTGCTTTGATTTAAAATGCACTTGAGGATGACTTTTCATCTTGTGGCTCAATATTCTCTTAAAAAAAAATAATGCTTGTCTTATTTAGAGGTCCATATTATCTGATGCAGGCAGTATTTTGTACAACCCTCAAGTGTTCGTAGAAAATTACTTCCTTACTTCTATTTCCTCCCCAAAGTCCCAAACTCTTTACAAATCTGTTCATCTATCATATATGAAAGATTGGAGAAACCTATCGTACAAAAATAAAACCCACTGTTTCTCATCCAGTTTGTTACAAATGAACACAATGAAATATGCCACAATGCTGAAAACTTCCTTCACAGTAAAAAAGTATCACAGACAGCAGCAGGAAAAAATACTCTTACCAGTATGTAGTTACATTTCTTTCTTACTTTATACACTTACATTTACTGCTTAGGGAATGTTCTAAAGCATTGACATTTTCAGTCACAAGTACTCTCAGGTAAACTGAATAAAACAGATAGTATGGAAATTAGACATTTTAGGCCACCTCTATGCCAGAGAAATTGTAATAGTGTAAGTGACGTCAATAGTCAATTACATAATTTAGTCAGAAAATAGTGATTTAAGGAAAAAGAAAGAAATGTAATCAATATTTTGAAATGAGCTTATAAGGTTTAGCATCATAAAGTCTTCACAATACTCATGAATTAAGACCCAGTTTTCTAAAAATTATATTCCTATGCACCTTCTCAATGTGTGAAGAATCCACCTCTTTCATATTACTTCTGTGAAAGCTTCCAGCTAGCCAATGTCACAGATTCACTGAGAATCTTCTTCGAAAAACAGTAATGACTTAATTAGCTTTATTTGCTCACATTCTGTTTCCAGGTGTAACTGTTCAGTTTTTACATCAAAATACAAGGACATTTTTAAAGAACTATAATGGACTATTAATTTTTTTTTTATATATAAATATATTTTTACCTCTGTTTCATAAATTGTGTGAATTTTCAGTCAAGTTTATAATATGAGTAAATAATAAGCAGGGGCAAAATTTCTGTAAGCAAGTTCTTTTATCCTCAAAACACAAAGCAAACAAAGAAACAAACAAAACCCCAAATAGATCAGTAGTGAGCCTTGAAAGGAAATACATATATTTAAGAAATGTGCTTTTTCTTCTTTGGGTGCAGCCAATTTTTGTGTGATATAAACCAGATCAAATTACAATAGTTTAATAGTTGACTTAAAGCTAGAAGAGATTAACCTAGATCAATTCTTCATGCAAACTTTGACACTCAGATCTATGGGTGGTTTATTTTCAGTTATTTTAGTTCACTATGAAAGTGAATAAAAGATATGTTATACAAAATACTTCCAGATATCAGGGAGAAGTCGGAATTCACAGAATACCAGATAAAAGTAAAAAGCACTTCATTTAAAAAAAGAAAGTGACCATAGCTGAAGTTAATAAAATATTGTAGTTCTAACTGCACTTCTATTTCTATGATAATCTGAATGAACAGCTGTATACAAACAGATCCTTAGAGCTTATCTCAATGAGTCTGTAATATAATGCAATGTCAATAACTTCTATTTCTGATTCTGTTGTAGTAAATAAAGTCAGAGCAGTGATTTTTGATTAATTAGAAGCTGACAACTAAATTTTGTTTTGGCTAAATAGTTTTTACATTTCTCTCTTTCCATATCACACTTACGTCCTTGTCTTTTTCCTTCTTGTTCTTCTAATTTTCTTTAACCTTTTCTTCCAAAGCAAGATCTTCATCTGTTCTTCCATTTTTTTCCTAGGATTTTCAGATTATGTTGTTTTTTACTATTACACTTTTACTTTTTTTCTTGTTAGAAGTTATAATTGGGTCAACATTTGCACCTAAGAGATAATGAAATAATGAAAAAAATTATGCTGAGAAAGTTAACAAGGAATTATAACAGTCTCTCATTTGCTTCCATTAGGGAAAAGTTCTTTAAAGCTTTATAGAGTGAAGTTAAATTGATGAAAAGATAACATGTTTCTGTGATAAACTCTAGCCATAGAGATTATTTCACAACTTGTACTCAATAACAGACAGACTTCATGGAAATACCATGCAATAAGAAGACATATGCTCCATTTTCCACAATTCTACTTAGCACCAGTCACTCACTGATTCTTAGAACACAAAGTCTTAATTAGTCTTCATTGATTTTACATGTCTCAATGCATCATGTACAATCAAATTCATCCAAGAGGACAGACATCCTTCTCTGTATTGGCTTTCCCAATACTTAAATATATTGTTGCCAGTCACTGAACATAGTAGGACATGCTGGCCCTGAGCACTGCACCAGGACTTTTAAGGCCCAGTATGCATGTTTCTAAAAAGCTATTGCATGTATGTGCTTGCATAGCTTATTTTTGTTTGTTTTGTTTCTAATAGCTCTTCACAGTTATTCACAATTCTTTTAAACTGGTGTCAGTTTGACTTGTCAAATCACCTCAAAATATACAAACAGCTATAACTAAAAGTTTCACACATATATTATAAAAATTTGGTAAGTGAAAGTGCTTTCGACATCTGTTTAAAATTTATTTCAGTCACTGAATGTTTTCAGCATTGTTTCCACTAATCAATATTTTTTACCAGTGAATGATAACACCATAAAATGTTGTTTAGAAGGTATCTCTGTGGTCATCTACCTCAAATTCACATGCAAAGTGGGACTGTGATCTGTACTAGGTCATCTTTGTGTTTTTCTGGCCAAGCTAATCAGCACTACACTGCCATTCTGGTGACGAGATTTTTTCAATTTTGAAATTTCCAAACCACAACTTGTGGCCCCTGTACCCCTCATTACATCTGAATCTCTTGCTACTGAAAGGAGTTTGGCTCCATCATTTTTGCAATCCTCCTTAAAGGGACTGTAAGGCTATTTTTCATAGGAAACAAGTCCATATCCCTTCACCTTTTCTCAAGGCTGGTGTGTTCTAGGCCCCTGACCATTCTGTAACCCTTAGGTGATCCTCTTGAACAAGATGTGCCCAACTGTATGCAGCATTCCCAGTCATCAGCACTGCACAGTGTGAGGAGAATAACTTCCATCAAATTCTGTGCTGTTGGAAGTGCAGCATCAGTTTGAACCACATATATAGAATACAGAATTGGTAGGAAATTCTATTTTGCTTCACGCGAGCGGCTTGTTTTTTGCTTTTCTGCTTTTCCATTAAACAACCTTTATCGTAACCTATGGGCTCTTTTCATCTCATTCTCTCCTCCCTTGTTGTGCTGAGAGAAGTAGAGGGTAGTGATAGAGTGACTTGGTGGGTACCTGATGCTCAGCCAAGGTCAACCTACCACAATAAAAATCATAAAACAAATGCAACTTTAATTATACAGGTAGTCACCTTCCAATTTTTTTACAAATTAGATAAAATGTATTGAGAGTATGCAGCAAATTGAATCAAAAAGCAACAAAAAAATCAAAAAGCAATTGAAAAAAACCAAAACCCTGAAAGAATCTTTAGCTTCTCAAAGTGAGTACCAGAAGGTTTCAAAAGAAAGCAAACTATCCTCTTTACTCATATCTGTCTTTTCTCTCATCCTAGATGAATTGCTCAGTATAGCTTCTTGTTATTTTAAGCTAATAATTTCTCTTAATTCCTCTTTGCTATGTATAAGGCATAGTTGCAAATTAGTATAATTTTCATTCACTGTGCTTTAATTTAATAGCAAAATGCTACCTCTAGAGAGACCAGAAAGGCAAGACTTCTAGAAGTTACAATAGCATGCTGCCCTGAACAAGAGGATGAACAGGTTACAACAATGGAAAACTGATACTTCAATGAAGTTATTAACTATTTCTATATCACACTATAATGATTTACAGGAGAAGAAGGAAAAATGTATTAGCTTTGGCAGATCTACATCAGAATAATAACAACCATCTACAAAAGGTTTTGGAGAAAACCTTTAGGTACACCAATTTCTGTCTTAGTTGAGTTGATCCTATTCACAAAAAGAGAATAAAGCAAGCAAGTAAATTCAAACCAGTAGTACTACAAGAATGATAAAAGTAGGTTGAACATTGGAGGTGGTAGCAGCACATTACAACAATATAATTTCACAATTACATTGTTTTCTCATTGCGTAAAAATGAAGGGGTAAGTATATGTAAGGCAGGTAATTGTGTTCACTGGTGACAATGTAAAATATTAAGCAGTGGTATCTTCCTCATTCACGACATACTGTCTCTTTCATATTTTTTCTATTCATTTAGATGTCTAATATTTATAGATATGATTTTATACTTTTTTAGAGATAACAAAAGTTTTTTCTTAATTTTAGGAGTACTTTATATGTCTTCTTATCTATTCAAATTTTATCCAATCAAAATAGAAGCTGCTCACACAATTTTCCATCACAAACAACAATCTCACAACTATGTTACAAAATCACCTTCATTTCATCCTTATACTGCAGATAAAATTTTTATGATTATCTAACATAACCTTTTTGAATGGGCCTACTGAAAGCATATCTGCTACTGTATATTTAGTGACACGCATCTTAGCTGTTTTGTACTGAACTTCAGTGTTTCTCCAGTGAAGTCAGCACAAAAATGGATCTGTACAAAATACAAAGAAAAAATGTGTCGGTTTGACCTCAAAGTGTTCATTTATGTATTTATATTTAAACTACACAGAATGTGTTTCTCTGGGATCTGACAGGAAACAAAAAATGCTCTCATTATTGTAAACAATGTGATTTTAAAGGAAACTCTTTGTCTAGAAAATACATGAGACCATATGTGTTGCCTACGACTATGACATACACAATGTTATCTAAAATGACCGGCATACTCCAAGTATTATCTGAAATAACACTAGCAAGTTTGTTGGTTTTTATTTCTTTACCGGTGTTTTGTCTTTTGCTATATACAATAACGAGCTAACTAACATTCTCTTACATGAATCAGAACTGTGGCTACTGTTATAAAAGCCATGACATAGACCTTTTTGGTCTATGCTTTTGGAGTTTAAGAATTGCTTTTGGAGGAGATTTTGGATTTTTCATCACTCATATCACTCACTGTTCATTTAAAATAGTGTAGGCGTGACTTCAGCATTTCACACAGCTCTGCAGAGTTGTAGGCTGATTTTTAAGATTATAGTGATGACTCTTGAGAAAAATTAAAATAATCATATGCATGCAGAACATATCTAACAAGTTGAGACAACCATCTCAAATACTGCATATACTCAAAACATTTCGGTTGAAAATTCCATATACTTGGCAGTTTAAAAAGAGAAAACAGGTAAAAGAGTTCAAAAGAAACATAGTCATGAGCATGATTGTTTCATATTCAATGCTTTAACATTTTGAAGTAAATGGCACAGTTCTTTTGAGATGAACCCATTTCCTTTCCAAGGTATGTGCCCTGAAACCCTCAATTCTGTTTATTCCCTATGTATGTATGTTTCTGAACAGAATGAATATTTGCGCTTCACCTTGGAAAATACTTTGTAATTTGGTCAGTGTACTCTTCCACTCTTCTCCTGACACTCTTAATAAGAGATTTTTTTCCTGAATCAAGTTGATGTTACCATCTGGCACACTTCACCCTGTGTACTGGTTGTGAACATTTTGTGAGTTTTCATCAGCAACACAGGCAGAGAGAATGAAAGTTAAAAGTAGTACAAACTGGAAAGTAAGAAACAAGTACTGCTCTGTAGCATTTATGTTAACCCAGAATGCAAAAAATGTTTTTACTTTCATAAGTTTCTTTCAAGAGAGCATTTGAGAATTCTATTATATTTAAACATGCTAAAAAATTAAGATACAGCTTAGGCCTAAGCAAGGTGCTGTAGATTGTTGAAATCATGAACATTAACATACAAACCATAAGAGTAAACATTTAGTCCTGTATGGAGATTTTTTTTTGCAGTAACAGCTGGTAATATGAAGAAGAGACAGAAATTCTTCTATTTTTCTGTCTCTTACAATTCAAACAAAATCAAATTTTCAACTCCATTTTACTGCAAAATCCTAAAAACTCTGAAGAACATAAAATATGATATTAAAAAGCACTACAGTTCAAGCTGCATATAGTTCAATCTTTTACTCAGATGGCATGGAATGGAGCAAGGTTGTTTCTTTATCAGTCTTCTACTGCATGAAGTATCACCTTCACACTTTGTAAATATGTTGAGAACTCCTAGGAAAAGGAGACGGAAATTATTATGTAGTACTCTTGATATTTCAAATGTCAAGAGAAAGAAGACAAATTGAATGTATTATTATATCTTCCTAATGCACTCCAACTCTCCTTCAAATATTACAGCTTAAGAAAGTGGAGTTGATCTCACTTTGCCAATGCTTCTCAAGCCTTGTAGGTAAAGGTAAAGGTCAGAGACAGTAAGATCTCAATTTCCTTCTCCCACTAATTGAAATGGAGCTACTATTAATTAACAAAATGACAGTGAAATTATAAATTATTTACTACCTTCTAGTTACACTTTAGAAAGACTAGTTTTTTAAATCACAGAGTGAAAGCATTAATTTTTATTTGTGTTTATCTCTCTTAGGCATCTACAAAATCAAAAACATACATAAGGTACATTATATCTAAAAAAGTGTTTTCTGAGCACTCTTCCTGAGATTTTTCAATGTGAGTTTATGGTTTCTGATACTTCAAATACAGTAAAAAACCTTGTGAAATAATATTTACTTTTATGACTGTCTTTCTTTAATTTAATTCAAAAACTAGTAGACTGTTCCAAAAGAATGTTTAAGAAAGAAATCCTACTGTTATTGAAAAAGTCTCTCAGAAAAATTCTACTCTTCAAGAAATGTCTTAGAAAATGTAGAACCCAGTTCTCTTAAATCGTTTCTTTTTGAAAAACAAAGCAAAACACGTACCACCTGCTAAATCATAGATGATATGGGAAAATAAAAAAAACAAACAAACTCACAAACCAAAAAAACAGGAAAGAAATTTATTCTAAATGGATTGCCTGAGGCAACAATTGAAGTTTTCAAAGGTCTTTAAAACAAAGACTATTTTTTTCTTGTTGGTTGTATTTATATATGTAAGTACTATTCAAAAGATTAGATACCTTACTCAAAAATGTCCTTGAGTTGTCATTTAAGGAATGCAACTCTCAAATACATTCACTACCTGCTCCAATAGAATTCAATGGGGAAAAAAGAAGAAAATCTTTCGTAGATTTTCAATGGAAACAAAATCAAGTCAATGCAGGTCTTTCAAAAATTTTACATAAATATTTTGAATGGTGTGAAAGGACAATTCAGCTTTTAGTTATAACATAGCAACTACTATAGACATACAGACTCTGAAAAAAAAAATCACAACAGTCTGGTCAAAAGTGAAGTTGTTTTTGTCCTGTAATCAAAGATAAACAAGGATCTTAACTGATCTCTGATGTTTACATCCCTTTATTACTCATCATTTTTCAACAAATGTACATCCATAGTCCTTCAAACCACAGAAGCTATACATGGATGAATTGTGTCGTTGATCCAAATCTATTAATTTCAGTACTAAGTCAAGCATCTCAGAATTGCTCTCTGTATCTATTTTCATTTTTGAGTCACATCTTCAAAAACATTGAGTTTCCTAAGTCTGTTTCCCTCAAAAATTATGAAAACTATATTTATACTCTCATTAATTGTAATATAAATCTTATAACATGTTTTTATTCATTTTAGAATTATTTTAGTGTTCATAACATAGTCTGTGGATTTAGAATTGGCAGTAAAGAACCTCTGATTAAAATCGAAAATATAATACAAATGCGCATAACTGCCATTAGCCTGGTAGTCAACAACCATAATTTCGAAAAAAACCTAAGGAAACGGGAAAACCTCATTAAACAGTTTTAAGTCTGTCCTAAAACATATGTGAGAAAAGAGATTGCACTTGATTATCCATATAGATTCATTAGTTGTCTCTCACTAAAATTATTAAGAATTTGAGAGAAACCAGATAGAGTTGATTTTTCTGGGAAAATGTCTCTGAAGTAATTCTAACTCACCAAGATCTGACAAAAAGACATTATAATTCAAGGAATAATTCACCTGTAAGTCCCCATTAGGGGACTGATTTTTTGAATGGATAAAGCTTGTTGTACATTTCTATGTCTATGTCTATGTTTGTAAAACAATAATACAGCTTCCATTATTTTAGATCATTAGGCCCATAAATTGCAAGAAATACCATGTAGGCACCCAAGTAGTAAAGCTTTAAGAAAGCAGCTTGAAAACTCTCACTGAGGGCTTTTCAGATAAGCCTTTGAACTCTGTGAAAGACTCAGTTTGGTATCAGTACTCTATATAGCAAGTTTTTTGAATATGAGTCTCTTCACTAGTAGGAAAAAAACACTTTGGCAATTGCTTAACTCTTACCAAATATTTCATACCAAATTACAAAGGCTTCAGCACGCTCCTTGAATGGGGATGCATTCCTGAATTGGAATTGTCAAGCTCAATCATTAAGACCCTTTAGCTTTTTCTTCTTTTTCTTGTTGATTTTAACTGAGATTAAATTCCTTGTTGTGAATGTTGTTAATAAATGCGAAAGCACTCTTAATAATATATATTGGTAATAAGTAAGATCCTTGTTCTTTCTTTCAGACACAGTAGAATAATAACTGTTCTAAAGAAGGAAGATGCTGCCAGTTTTGAGAAGAGACTGAGGTTGGAAAGCATAAGGAAAAGCTTTAAAAATTATTTTATATAATTGGCACCTTTTTTAAAGTGTGAGTTATTATTCAAGATGAAAAGGATAGTGAGATTTACAAGAGTAAATTCTTATCTAATTTGAGGATTAGCCATTGCCAACAAAAACAATAATCCAACAATTAGTTGAGAAGAACTAAAGGAAAATTATTTTCATTCATTAACTCATTTACTTGCGAATTTTTAACAATTATTTGAATACTACTGTATACACTTAAAGAATAGTAATAGGTTACATTTGAGATAAAATCCTGTATTTTCAATTGATTTTTAATGGTATCTTTGTAAAATTTTGGACTGATTCAATCGAATTATATTTTATATTGTTCCATGTCTACATATTTTATTTTTAATATATTTTTGGAAGAGTTAATCAGAATACTTAGCATCATCCTTTAATTACATAGATTAAAAATGAACATTATAAAACTATACATTTAAAAAAAAATCTAAATCCCTTATCTGGATATAAATAAAAATATGGTACTAACAGAAAAACGGACTATGCATAAGCCAATCATCTTGTTTAGTCTTAAACTAAACACGTAAACATGAGATTGTTTCAAGAGAAAACAAAAACAAAAACACAGCTCTTCTCTAAAAGAATTTTTTTTAAATTCAGGGCAATTTTTTTTTCTTAAAAAGATTTGAAGAAATCCTATGAAAATTCCTGCAATATTTTAGTCCTTTAAAATTTTTAAATTTAGTGAAAAATATATTTTTTTTTTAAATGTGATTGCTTAAATTAGTTTTTTTCAATGAAATAAACACTGGTGAAGGAAAAAGAGTGTTGCTTGTACGGTGATTCTGACAAATCCTGTGATTCCTATATGAATATCAGAAGAAATGAGTAATTCATTGTGATCCACTGATCTTAAACAAATGAGGAAAAAGACTCTGTCACAGTTTTAGGTATGTAAGTTTAAAGACTTGTTTCTCCTACTAGTTAAAATGTCAAGGCTGTAAAGTTTCTCTGCCTCCATCATTATCTCAAAAAAATATTACATGCACATGTTTAATTAATTATTTATCTAATTAATTTTAGCTTTGACCAATTTTTGGTTTTGTTCCATGGGAAATAAAACATTGTTGTACATCGTTTTTTAAACAATCTCTAAGAACTTCAAGAGTAACAACAAAGTTCACCACTTTCTCTTCAATGCTCAACTGTTTTCAGCACTGCAGGAGTCCTTTTCAGGTTAGAAAGGATTTCCAGAGGGCTGACTGCAGTGGTCAGAATGTGTTTAAACAGAAAGAAGAAATTTTGTTACATCAACCAAAAAGAAGGAACTATGGAAATTCTTTTTGGTAGCTTTTTTGGGGGTTTTGGTTTTGGTTTGTTTTTTTTTTTTTTTTCTGTTTTGCTGTTATTATTTTAAGTCCAGCAGACAGAGGAGGTACTTCCTCCACTTTTAGGAAATCAGTGTTTATTTGCTTTATCCACCATATTTTATCACTTCCTGTGCATGCTCTCACTGTCTCATCCCAAATACAATTTGGAAATAATCAAACTGTGAAACAATTAAGCCTGCATTTC
>VWZK01009995.1:0-30681 GCA_013396935.1 Baryphthengus martii | reverse complement strand
ATTATAATACTTATAATGTAGTTTATATAGGCAGAGTACAATGCATCTAGAGAGATATGTGGCTATGTATGTACAGTACCTTTAGAATATACAAAAATACACTTGAAGACTTGCATAATATATCTTGAAATAAAAAAAATCTATATCCAGTAAACAGAAATCACATGTTAAACAGGAGGAAATGTGAATAATTGATGATGCCATACTACAAGATCTCTTCACAGGCCAATGAATATAAATAGTCTAAACATTTATTTGATAACTATGAAGGGAGAATCATTCTAATATCCTGTTTATGTATTAGTTTATGAATTAGGTTAGAATTTAATCTCTTTTTGTGATTTTTATCCATACTTTAAAAGCACAATAATATTCCCAGTACTGCAGTGTTGTAGATAAGTATATATTATTCTCATTTCTTAGATGAAGAAATAAAGAAAAGAGTTTAAATTATTTGTCTCTGCTCTTATACTGAATTGTGTTAGAAATCTGGCCTGAATTGTTTAGAATTGGCTTAGAAGTGGGTCTTATGCCCAGGCTCATTGAATAGGTGATTTCTAAGGAGTAACTTACTTTTTTTTGTCTGTCTTTCTTGTGTGTGGACACACACGCATACTTAGTCCTCACACCCAGGCACATACCTAACACACATGTACTCAACTTCAGCTAATTCTGGTTGCCTGTTGAGACAGATACTACTTATGATATACTGATCCTTGAATTCTTTCTGTCACCATTGAGTGGCTGCAGGAGACTGAGCAGGATACAAAGACTTCTAAACAAAAATCAGACTTACTTTTTCTGATGAAAAGTAGTTGTCAAAGTAGAGAGACTGCCCAATTTATTTAATAGAACCCTAAAATGTTAACTTTGCTTTTATTTTCCTGTTAGATTTTGATAATTTGACACATTTTAGGTAAGTTCCAATCTATCAAAAATAACACTTGGCTTTTTTGTCATGATTAGAAAAGCGGTAGCACAGGGGCTCTGTTCGATTAAAATTACTTTGCTGATTAACTCTATGTATTATACAGGATGCTTTTCCAGTTGAAAGCAGCGGCAAAAAAAACCCACAAAACCAGATGTAAAATGGAACAAACAAGTCCTACAGCAAAATAGTTTTAACTGTAAAATTGGTCTACACAATGTTATATTTGAAATAACAGGATTGTTCTATGCTGACATCTGCTTGACACTTTATTTGTAATGTTTTCTTAATTTTTTCCTTACTTCAGCGAAGCTAGTCTTTGCTTTCTGCTGCTATGTAAATTAAGTAACAACATTTTGTTATTTAAAATGTCTTGTCACATGTTCCTGTAATACAGTATTGAATTTAAAGCTCTCTTAGGTTAGATGACATCAACTTCATCAATCATTTGATTGACATAGCTATACTTCCTTTTTTTTTGAATAATACTTCATAAAACAACTCAACCACCCTTCAAGTCTAAAGGAAAAAGTAATTCTATAGTAAAATTATATTGTGCAATATCATCACATCAACCATGAATGATATCAACAATTATACTCATGTCCAGACAAATACCTTGAACTTACAGGTTAAGATTCTGACCCTTTCACACCTGGTTTAAAAATAACACAGCTACAAAAAATGTAATCAAAGAGCTCTGTATTTATGTGAATTCTACCATTTAGGCATTCTATCAAACCTATGAAGACCTTTGTTTCCTTTTAAATTATAGTCTTTTTTTTTTTGTATTCTGTTGTTGTGGTATTTCTTGATCTAGTGAGTAATTTTTTTCCTTCAAATTATCTTTGTATGCTTTTCAGCAGAAGGATTAAATATCTCTCTGGCTATCAATTGTTATATCTGCTCAAAAGCAACGTAAAACATCCTCTTTAACCATGTAACTCTCCTAGAAAGAGTGACAACAGTTATACCACTACTTCTACTAGCATATGATTTGGCTATCAATATTATCAGAGTAACTTTTTGGTTTCCTGTTACTTGGCTTGCTGGGATTTCATTGGTCTCAGTTCTGATACTCTATCTGAAATTGAGCTTTAGTGTAGTATCACTAATGTTGTCTGTTACCCAACGAGAAGCTATGTTTCCACACTGGGAACATCCATCATTGTGACCGTCATTGCTGGAGTTTCCTCCTCTGATTCATGAATTATTATTTTAATTTCTTTAAATTGTGCTGAAAGCTGCATGCTTGTGATAATTTATTTTGAATTCATTGTTTGAAATTGCACCCCTTGCATTGGATGTGTTTTATATAATGCTGTGATAACCATCCAACTTCTTGAAAAAATGTCTCTAGAATATATGTGGAGGTTAAGATCCAAGATGTCTCTCTGTTGTAGTACAAGACAGTACCTAATATATCTCTGTGTAGCAGATGATTGAATACTTTAGGATATCCATCAATAGACTGCATTTTCTTAAAGAAAGTAAGCAATACTGTCAGCTAAAAACTACACTTAACACATTTTTGCCTCTTTTAAAACTGTAAAAAGTGATGGCTTTCTACATTTCTATATTAATAAATGTATTAGTTTAAATGAATTATTATTGTTTAAAATTTAATAAATTAATAATACCTATATCTAGATTTCCCAGTTTCTTATCCAAGAATATGCAGTCATGGTATCTATAGTTTAATACAATGATGGATAAATATCTGTAACTCTTTTATTTAGAAAACATTCCAGACTAAACAATTATGTTTAAAATACATGTTTCAAAGTGTATTGTCTTTTAAATATACAGATAGGTGCTCACATGTAGAGTTTAATCCAGAACCAATGACATCAACAGAAAAAATTATTCATATTAAGCTCATCACTGCAAATAATTGGTCTTGGCCACAGTTTAAGAGACGTATAGGCAACTGTAATTTAAGTATTGGCATAATACTGTCACACTGAGTTAAATATTTCTGTGAAAGTAATTAAATAATGACTTAAATTACTTATTTCCCTTTTTTGAAACAATTCGTTATATCTGATTAAATTTCTGTAAAATTCAAGTTGAAATTTTATGCTAGTGTAAAAGCAATTACTAAAGCTGCTTTTACTATTTTATTTTTCCAGTACTGAAAGGCTATTTGAATGTAACAGAAAGGGTCTAGGTAAAAACCTAAGAGTTAAAAATTAAGATTTTTATTAATATCTTTATGCTGGAAAATAAAGGGGCATGTGTGTTACACAGCTTTACTTATGATCCATGCCATTAATTTCTTTAGAAACAATTGCAGTAAAGATCCTGGAGAATGTTGGTATATTACGAAGACTTATCAATTTTGTCCATGTTTCTAGGTCAAGGAGAAAAAGATATTTTGACAATATTCTGTTTCACTCTTGGTTTCAGGAATGCTTTTTTTCCAGAATTTTATTCCAATGAGGTGTCCAAAAATATTCTCACTTTAGTGGAATTAGTGGGAATCACCTTGTTTCAATTGTATGGATTTAACAGGGTTAATGGTATGTTTTGTGTTAAAGACTCGTGTAAATATTTTAAATTACGTGATCCAGAACAGAAAGTGCATTTTTATTAATTTTGCTGTCTGTCATGGCATAAAATCTTCGACATTTTAAAAAAAAATGCACCTCAGTAACAAAAGATATTGAGACTTTCAGATCTTGATCCTATACTCCCTGCAGTAGAAAACAAATCTGCTACTGACAATAATGATACTGGAAAAAAATTATTTTTTTTGCTTTCAGAAATGACCAGGAAGCCATTGCTATGTGTAAACTTGTATTTCTTAAACATGTCACTGCTTTTATATTGTTCTTATGGAACATCTGTACAAGGAAGAAGAGGGATTTTCAAAAGCTCATAGAGCTATGTTTAGACTGTGACAGATTGTGGTTTTGTATTCTTCAAAACTGTGGGTCCTTGGGCAGCCAGAGCATAATCAAGCCTTTTTCAAAGCATTAGGGAATAAAAGGTGTTTGTTACACTGGTTCTTTTTTTCTCTTGACTATAGAGTAGTTCAAGCAATACCTCATGCAGAGGAGATCTACATGTGTGTTAAATACATTGTCAGTGATACCTTAACATAATAGCTCATGAAATGTACTGGTCACAGATATAATTATGGAAATTACAGTGAAAAGAAAGAATGTAGAAAACAGAGATAACTACCTAAAAATATCTGAATATGAATGTTAATGTGTAAATCGACTTTTTGCTACAAAAAGTACAAAAGTTCAGTTTGGAACAATATGAAATTCTTTTATTCTTCTGAGTTCAGCTCATACATAATTAAAATTGCACAAGGACTATGACCTGCATGAAATTTTAGCCAAATAGAGAAAAAATTTGGCATAGTAGCTTATTTTCTGCCACCTTTAAATGTAGAAATTTCATTAAGTTTTAGAGGATCACTGTTCATAACTTTGGCTCTGTCAAATGCAAACATGTTCCTAGTTTATCTTCAGACTTCACCCATGGCCTTAACCAATTTAAAGGTGTAGAGTTATCTCTCCACCCCAAGACTACTGATAGTGTTTGTTGTATACCCCACTTAGGAGGTAGTAAAGCACACAGACTTTTTATAATATTTCTTTGCAACTGATGTATCTCCTCCATGCCTTTAAATGAACATAACATTGAGGTAAATTGTTTCTTAAATGTTCACAAGAAATAATGGTCCATGGTGCTTTGTGGAAAACCTGAGATGGAATAGCATGTGTAATAGCTGTTTCCCTGACACAGACTTTGTCTGTTGCCTTAGGAAGTGTAGCTCATTTATGTTTTCCATTTACCTCTTCTCTAAAGCATGACATTGCTTAGTAAGAAAAATAATGAAGAGTTTTCAAAATACTATATAATTGTGGTGGGTTTGACCTTGTCTGAGCACCAGGTACCCACCAAGTCACTCTATCACTCCCCCCCAACTTACTCAGAACGACAAGGGGGGAAGAGAATAAGATGGGAAGAGCCTGTAGGGTACGATAAAGGCAGTTTAATAAGAGTGAAAAAAACCAAACAAGCAAAGAACAAAAAGCAAGCCGCGCGCGCGCGAAGCAAAGCAGAAAAAGATCTTATTCTCTACTTCCCATCAGCAGGCGATGTCTGGCCTCTCCCGGGAAGCAGGGCTCTGGTACGCGTAGCAGTTGCTCAGAGGACAAGCGTCTTCACCAACGAATGACCCCAACCCCCTTCTCCTCTCTCCTCCTTTTATACTTGAGCTGACGTCATGCAGTGTGGAATAGCTCTTTGGTCAGTTTGGGTCAGCTGTCTTGACTGTGTCCCCTCCCAAGATCTTGACCACCCCATTCCACTTAGAGGGGGCGGGAAAGATGTTGGAAAGCCAGCCTCGGTGCTGTGCCAACGCTGCTCAGCAGCAGCCACAACACTGGTGTCTTATCTGCCTCCCAGTACAAAGCACAGCACCATAAGAGCTGCTCTGGGGAACATTAACTCCAGCTCACCCAAACCCAATACAATAATGTATCAAAAATAAATATGTAGAATTGGCTTAATTACTGAAAGCTGCTCAGTCTTTCAGGTTATCAAAATGCCCTTTGTAGAATGTGGTGAGCTTTGAGTGTTTTTGCAGAACATTAAATGCAAAATTGTATTTTAAGATATAAGCCATAGACAGCATTAAGACTTGCTCTCTCCAAAAGCAGGGGCAAAGTTCTGTTTAACTGTAATGGTGAATGGTTAGGGGATAACATAGGAGACTCAGAGTTAACTCGCATATGCTGTCTGCTTGTTCCTAACCATTCTGCTGTCCTCAGTTAATTTTTATTAACATAGGAGATGTGGTTAATTTATATGAAGTAACAGCTGAAACTTTGAAATTCTAGTGTCTTTTGTTGGTTTGTGTCACAACCTAAGTGTTATTTAAACATCCATTTTTTTCATATTTAATACTGGATATTACTCCAGAGGCCTCTTTAAAACAGCTAATGTTCCCTTTGGCACTGAAATCCACTTACCTTAACTGACTTCTGTTATACTTCAACCTGATTCTCAGAGTCACAATGGTAATATTCATTTTAATGTCCCAATAGGCTCTTAGTATTCATCAAATATTTGATTTACATTTCTAATAAGGCTTATGGAATGCAGAAACATGAAACCCATACTCTGCCATGATTCTAACTACTGTCTCTTTCATTAACACTGTGAATTATTTCTCCAAAATAATTAAAATCTGTAATTGAATATACTAGAATAATTTTGGAAAATTAGTTTAATTATTCCAGTGCTTCTATTTGGGAAGATCACAGAATTTATAATAACAGAATAGGCAAATACGAATTTACTCTCCCAGAGTCCTTTTGTTTATAGTTACCTTCTAAGAACATATATATACTTGAAATTTATATACTTGTTAAGCAACACAGTTGCAATGTAGATGTTTTATACTTCAGAATTTTACTAAAAAAAAGTAATCTCAGAGTTATTTCAACAACTAATAGGTGTGTTCTCCCCTTTAGGGATTTGGGTTTTTTTCTATACACTATATATAGAAAGTATTCTATAATACTGAATATAGAATAATAATTCTATAATGTTTCTCTATGCTGTAATATAGAAAGTATTCTTTACCTCAACTGTTGTATGTTTAGCTGCAGTGTGAATATGCAAACAAAGCTTGTATACTATATGAAGAATTATTATACGACAGAAATCACTACAATATATAAAACCAGAAATGCAACTGAAATAACTAGGAAATTAATTGAGAGGATTAAAGAATCCTGGCATATCCAGATTTAGCAGTATACTACTGCTATGCAGGCAACTGCAAAGTCTTGCTCGAGTTCGTCAGTGGCTTCCTATGCAAGAAACTAAGGAGGTTTGTGATTCATCAAAGGCATGACCAGAAGGTCTGAAAACTGGCCATAAATATCTGAACAGCATTTCCCAGCTGCTACTGCAACATATTGAGTTGTGGGACTGAATGGTGTTTTGACCATTATAAATGTAGGTGAGGAGTGTATTGAAGAGAATAGAAAAACTAAACTAAGAGAAAATGTGAACTGGAAAATTTCTAAGAATGAGAACTGGAGTGAAGAAACAGTATGAGAGGTCAGTACAATAATAAAAAGACAGATATCTTAGTAACTTGGAAAAAAAAAATAAATTAAAAATCTTCAAACTGTGGGATTCCAACTGCCCCAGGGATCCCAGTCAGTTCTTTGACAGGATGCTAAATGGAACCTGCTAGGGACCTGCTCTCAGCAACAGCTGTAGCTACATTCTCTGAGTTACTGGAGTGATGTGGTGTGGGTGAGCATAGGGCATGCGCAGCTGTACCAGTGCATTGCTCACATGTCCAGTCTTGGTTATGTGGTGGGATTGAGGGTGAAAGGCTTCCATACTGGCAATACTGTCATGCCTAGAAACAAATGGTTTATACGGTGCTGTTTCCCGTTGTGATAATCCCTGTATGGCACATTTCTCTTGTGGTGCACCAGCACCTCTCATTCACAACCTGCAATGATTCCTGTTATTTTTTTTCAGAATTTTTGTGGTGTCAGTTTGAACTTGCAAAATTTTAAATGTCTTGTGTGTCTGTGGTATTTCCTGGCTTGCTTTTGCTGTATGATGGAGTATAGTTTATAGCACTGCAGGGCTAACTCTTGAACCAGGACAATACCACCATGTCAGCACACATGAGGAACCTGGACTAATTAGCCTTGCTGAGAGATATGGCTAATTAGTCTAAATTTAACACAAACCTCACGGTGCTTCTTGGAGTTGAGCTGATACTGCTACATGGTAATATGTCAGCCTCCTTTTTCATTCAGAGCTCTGTGGGATCTCTGAGTGGACTGGTTCCTCAGCTATGCCCTCAGATGGCTCCCTTTTTGGGAGATTTTATGGCACAGAAGCTCTTAGGCTGTCACCAGGTTTAACCTCAAAGAATTGACAAAAGTATCCCAGGTGGTTTCCTTATTCTAAATTTTGTTTCCATACTTAGTCTGCCAACATTTTCTGTTCTTCAGTTTGTCAGAGGCTTGTTTGCTCATCCAGCCTCCTGCGTTTTCCATTCTTCTCTGTCTTGCTGACTCTGGCAGGTGAATTTTCAGTGGCAGGGTCCCCTTTTGAGTCCTGACAGGGCCCCAGGCTCTGTGCATGGTTCAGGGGACATCATTCATTACTGCTCCCAGCTTTCATGTTTTGGCTTGGTTGTTGAGAAGCAGCTGAGTGTTGAGACAGTGAGCAATGCAGAGGGTCAACTGCTGGATCAGGCACCTGCCACGGATGTCCTTTACAATATCCTTCCCAAACCCAGTATCAGGAAAAGTGGGATTAGAGTTGTTTGGGTTTTTTTGTATCTAAAGACAAGTATTTTCTATAGTAATGATATAAGAGGAAATAGAATCTATTTGATTCTACCTCATTTCAGTCTTTTTCAAATCACTGGTTGGTATTTTGTCAACTAACCTTGCTTGGTTTTGTATTTGGTTCCTGCAAACCCTATGAAAATGTTGTAGACTGCAACACAGGAAGAACAAATAAAAGCTATGTGTGGGGAAGATGGAGCACATAGGAGGAGAGGAATAGTAGGCTATTTCCCTGTGTTCTCCCCTCCAGGCAAACAATGTTAAGTGGTTGAATTGCTTAGTGAATATTAATCTTTTCATCTGGTCTTATTTCACGTATTTTACCAAACTGAATAGAGATTATTAATAATGAGTGAGATTTTAATAGGTCTTATAAAAATACTGTTCCATGTAGAGATTACTGATTTAGCCCCCAAATTAGCTATTACAACAGCTGTGTACAATCACTTTTTTTTCTGAAAGAAATACTGGAGTTCGGACATCTGGGGCTGTATGTGTGCACTGGGGGCAGAAAATAGCATTTATTGTTGTCCTATTATTTCCAGAAATGAGATTATTAAGTAACCTAAGAATTCTCAGAGCTATTTAGCACTTTTCCCGTTCATGCCAGAGAGACTCACACATTTAGTGCTAATGAGCAGAATGTAGCTTTATGACTTTTTCTGAATATTTTCCCTGAGATGAGTTTCTTTACTACTAAAATCTTTCGTAGAACCCCTCCTGTTGATTTTAATGAGGAAAGATTGGATCTTTAATAAGCATCACAGTCATATAAGCTTGGGGTTTGTTTTTTTAGCATCGTGATTTTTAAGTGTTTTTAGTTACTGCCTGCAGTGTATACAGCTGTGAACTTGGATAATAAATAAGGATTATTTCTATGAAGAAACCTTTGGCAGCAATTTTTGCTTTGCTGAGGTAAGCTGTTAGTCATCTGCCACCAACGGATAATCAGCTAGATTTTAAATATTGCTGTGTCTTTCTACTTTTACTGTATTTTTGATTAGTCAATAAATACATGTTCAGTCTATTTCCAAAGCCCAACAATCACTATGTGCAAGATACACTGCTGAAAGAAACCAACCAACAACAGCGAATGGTAAAGCTTTTGGTTGTTCTAAGAAAAGACTGGGCTCACTTGGAAATTAGTGGAAGGTGGTAAAGCTTCATTATAAAAACATCACAACCAAAAAATTGTGTTGACAGGTGGTAAAGTACATTCTTAAGACTGAAAAACTTATTCACTTGTAGAAAAAATGAAGGCAGAGAAACTGCGATCCCTGATACTTGGATACCCTGCAGGCAAACACAATTCAGATTCATGAGCCTAAATTTAGGCTTCTAAGTCAATGTTTAGGAAATTTCCTGATTTTCAGAAGTGCTTAGTACCAAGTCAAGGAGAGTGTCTTCCGTAATTATAGAAGTAAGAGAGGAATCACAGTTTTCTACTCTTGCTTGTTATGAAATAATTCACAGTCAAAAATCCTTACCATTCTTTCTTTCCTGAATCCCCAAATAAAAACTGTAATTGCAAAATATACCATGTAAATGGAATTGTTTGACTTAATAAGTAAATAAAAATGGCAAGGGCTTGACATGGTTAAAACCCAACAGATATATCCTGCCTTACAGATAGATTGTAAGGAAATTAGCTCTTTGGGTTCTTACTTACCCAGCCAATAAAGAGAGGTATTAGTTGCATTACAGGCAAACTGGGCATTTGCTATCTTCAGTCATTGGATATACTGCAACAATGCACCAAATAAAAAGTAATGGTTTAGCCATATCTAAAGAATTTTTTTCTGTTAAATAAGGAACATGGTGCATCATCAAGTACTTTTCTGCACCTTTCCTGTTTCTTGTGCATGATATGGATGCAGAGGACATGTGCGCTATGCAGATGACACTTCATTCAAATCTGGTCTGCATAAAACTGTACTCGGTATTTAACTTGGAAAGCCTTTACTTAATAGCAAAAGATTGGGATACATAATATTACTTCAGCTCAAAAAAGTAATCCTTGCTTAAAAAAATTTAATTCCTTGCAATAAACAAGATCATATCTGTTTTCACGTAGCGTGCATGTTTTCTCTTTTCCACCCAGTTCAGTAAGAAGAATTTTCATTTTTAGAAAGGTAAGTACATAAAATAAAAATTGCTGTTTCACAAAATAGTCAGATTTGACTCTACAGTTATAACCAATATGGAACTGAGAGCACTTTAAGGCCCATGGATAAAACTGTCAAGAGAAACTACTTGGATATTCCACTTCCGAGATGTCAGTCCAGTTTGTAACTTGCAGAGGTTCAGTTATTGACTTTCCACTGCTATATCTGCAACAGTACATCAGCAGGTGTGTCATATAACATATCAAAGGATAGAATTTAAACTTCCAATTAGATGACAACTCTTATTTTATGATACTTTTTTCAGATCATGCCAGTTTTTAGGAGAAAGCTGTCCTTCAGCTTTTTGGGCTATATTCAGTCATTGGCTATATTTCAACAATATATCAAATGAATTGTGCAATCTGAGTATAGCAGATGAATTTATTAAAAGAGCGTGCACCACATTGTTCATTTGGCATGTCCCCATTTGTTCTTAATCTTTGGAACGTAGTAGAGCCTTAGAGGACATTGTTAGAAAACGGTAGTTTTGATAGCCAGTTTGAAAACTTAGAGAGTTTTGCAAAAAAAAAGTAAAGTAAAAGAACCATCCTGAAATTAAGGAGCAGTATAGACAATCCAATAAGGTAAGTAATTCTGACACACAGGAATAGTCTGAGGAAAACTGAAGCACCAACGTATTGCAATCAGCCAGTGCTTAGCTACCATGGGTGGCAGAAGAACATACAGAAGGATTACTTTACAGTCAGGTCTGGGAAGCAGGGCACAAAAACAGAACTGCAGAATTACTTGGGAATTATGTCTAGTTCTGCTGCAGTCTTACTGGACAACCTGAAGAGTTATTTCATATTTTGATTTCTTCCCAACACTCAATTTTGACTATTCCTGACCTGATGTTACAACATGGATGTTGATGGGAAATCAAGTTTTGGACTGTTAATTCCCCTGGGCAGAGCACCAGTCTGTGCACTTGTACAATGCCTGGCACAATAGAGCTGGTATCTCTGTGGGGGACTGAAGGCATTACTGTAATATAAGTATCAATATTTTAATAATCTGCCTTATTTCATCTGTTATCGCACAATTGTTTAGAGTAATTTGGACATTTGTTTCCTTTGCACATTTAAAATGGTCCCAGGGAGACATCAGTGGATTGAGGTTCAGGGATTATGTGAACCTGATTATTCAAATTCCCTGCACCTGCGGGGGTTTCTTTTGATACTGCATGTTTCAAACTGAATGTTCACTAAATACAATGAATTTAAAATATGGAAAAAATGAATTAAATGAAAACATTAGAACTGCATCTAAGTTTATAATCAGCATGATGTGGGGGATGGAAATGAATGTGGAACCCAGCTGAACAGTGTGTTGGCATAAGAACTCTTGACTTACAGCTGTTCCTTTGTTCTTTTTTGTTAGTTTTACAGCATTTTTTTTCTAGAAAACCTTATTTTGCATGAAAAACAAAGTCATACAAGAAGATTGTTTAGCTTTGTGCAGCATAACTTAAACAGACTGAATTGAAATCTGTTAAAGTTGCACAGCATTCTGATGGAGTGGGTAGTTTAACCTAATAGGTCATTTCTATCCAAAATTAAAAACTACTTATTTCTGAAATATAAAAATCAGCTTAGACAGAAATATTCTTACTGTCTGGTAAGAACTGCATATCTTTAATACTAAAATTACTGAGATAAAAGAAGAAAATAAAAATCCATTACAAGAACTACACGTTGAAATTGCCTCTAAATAGCTTCTTTTGACATTGTGAAAGAATGAGACAGATGGGTAAGAGTGAAGGATTCTTTCTGGTAAGCATCCCTAGTCTACCTCAGGTAGTTCTGAGGTCCACATAAGGCATGATTTTAACTGTTTTTTTCACTTAGTAACTGGTGAGGAAGGTCACCACTCACTTTTCCTGTGAAAGCGTTGGATAAGTCAGGTTGGAAGGAATCTTAGGGGGTCTCTGGTTCCATCCCTTGCTGAAAGAAGGCTTAACTATGAGGTCACATCAGGTTGCTCAGCATTTAATCCAGTATGATCTTGAAAATCTGCAGGAATGGAAACAGCACAACATTCCTCAGCAGGCTGCTCCCCTCCTCAACTGCTCTTATGGTCCATAAATTTTTCTTTTCATTGAGTCAATATATTTTGCCGTTTTTTTTTTGTTTGTTTTGTATTTATTTGGGGTTTTTTGTGTTTTTTTTTTGTTTGTTTGTTTGTTTGGTTTTTTTTTTCCGCCCAGGACATGGTACTTCAAGTTCCAATGCTTTACCCAATCTAGAAAGATTCAAACTTGTGTTTCCAGCCTCTCAGATTAATCTCATAATCCTTTTTATATAGATTGGTTGGGTGCATTGGGCTATATTACTCTTGGAAATTGTTCTGCTGGGCAGAAAGGACTCCATGGACCTTTAGACTAGAGAAACAGATCTAGGGGCAACAAGAGACTAGTCTCAAAGCTAGGGGAGAAAGGCTTCCACAAGCTAGGGAAGAAGAGGTATTTGTTTTCTGTTCCATACTGTAATAATTGCATTTCATGTTAATTATTCACTAGATAAAGTACATGAACAAAACATAATCCAGGTTTCTTGCCACCAACAGGAGTATCCCGTTTACTGCAATATAAAGTCATGTCATGGTTCTGGGATTTTGTTTTTTCCAGTTTCATCTAATGAAGCCAGAATATTTTTTGCTGAGGCTGTCCAGCTTAAACAGAAAAGGCATCATATCCTGCATAGCCAGGTGATGAGAGATCTATTCAAACAGATGGACTTTGAGCCTCATCCTCCTAAAGTGGTTTAGTCAATGCTTTAGCATCAGTGCCTTGATCACTTGTCTGTTACAGAACAGCAAGGACTTTCACACTTACCCCTCACCTGGACATGTTAGTGGAAGTGCCATATTCATAGATGTGTGTCAGCCCATGCTCACTGAGCAGCCACTGACTGGCTCCATCACAAGACAGGTTTATTCCCTGCCAAGTTTGTGAATTTGGTTCAGCTTTAGGTACTTAAGTCAGCCTTCATTAGCTTTAATGGTGACAATGTTAGATGAACAGTAGAAGTATCTTTTCCACCACCATCTGCCCCCAGGTTCTCCATTTTGCAAGGAAATTAGAAAACACAATAACAAAACATCCTTAATTTCTCATTATTATTGTTTTTCTTTCTTCCTTCCTTCTCCTTTTTTGATCGCCTGTTCATTCGTTGCAGAAATTGTAGTGCACAAGGTGCAGAATTGATAGGGTTGATGGGTTAGCCTCCTGGTTCAGGTGACCAAGTGTTACTGCAGGGGACTATGTTCTTCTCCTATCTTCACCACCATGTTCTAACGAGATCATCATCAGATTTCTTCTATCATCATTTTCACAGTTTTCTACAGATATTTTCTGTTCATGGACATGCTAAAAGCTCATGTGCAAAGTTAATAGGGACTGTATTTTAAACATGTGCACTACCACATAAATTACAACTTTTCCCCCCTCTAGAATACTTAGTTGTATCAAAGCAGGCACCCAAATTAGTGAATATATTTAACAAAGTGGCCTTCATCTCTCTGTGTTTCAATTATATGATTTCTTAGAGGTGTTGGGAGGATAGATTAATCATAGCGAGCACTGAAAGCACCACAAAAAAAGCTGAGAAAGCCACAAAAAAGCCTATGAAGAAATTGATAGTTTTGTATTCAGTGCAGGGTTTTGATGATGTGTGCTAAATAAGATCTGGAATCAAACATAGAAAGATGAAGATAAAAAGAAAAACTGAATAGCTCCCCATTCAGTTAGTGTCCATTTAATACACTGAATAAGTCCTGTTAGGGGTAGAAGTTGTAACATTAGTTCTCATATTTTATAACTTTTGAGTTCTTGAATCTGTAAATTTAATATTTGTGTAGCACGAGATTAGAGAAAATGCACAGCAGAAATGGCACAAAAGAGTGTTCTTCCCTGAGGACATCTCACAGATTTCATTTAAGCAAGATATAAGGGTTTGTGCAATTTTTTATGTACAAAGAGCTTTTGTTATTGTTGTTATTAGTGCCGGAAATGAAGCTGCTTTTTATCAGTAAACTTCTCAGCAGCTGCCTGCCCAACAGGCTGCCATGCTTCCTTGTCCAGCTACACGATGCTGTGCACAGCAAGTATGTCTAGGGGGTGGTAAATAAACTTTAAAAAGATCTAACGTTCCTGAGCTGACATGATGGGCCTACCTTTTTGTGAAAATGAATTGAAGTGTGGGGTTCAGATACATGGGAGCTTAATTTTTAAGCTTTATGATTAGAGGTACAGTCTTTACTGACCTTGCTTGTACTCTATTTAAGTTTCCTCTGTGAATCTCAGTCCTCTCTGGAATCCAAAGGCAAAGGAATCATCAGTTTTTAATTTCTACCTGTCAGTCACTCAAGAAATCGATGACCCATTCACGGGGATTACTAAAGCTGCATAGGCAGGAACCCATTTGACAGGTAACGGAAAACTCCCTTTTTGTTTGTTACCTTCACGGCTGTAATTAACATTTCTGTTTTGTTCTAATTATAGTTTTTGTATCTTAGCCATTATGCTAATGGTGTTGTTCAGTAGTATGTGAGATTGCATTCATTATCACTGGTGAATTAAACCTTTATTAAAGAAAAATTCCCCGAGGCCTCATTCTGAAGTTAAGTAATTATTCATTTGGTTTTACCCTGGCAATTAGCTTATATACTGTAACACTCATGATTGAGTTTCTATACCTCCCCAGATAAGATTAACCCACCATAGTAAATAAATGCCTAATAGCTCCCAACATGTTTTTTTTTAAGTGCATTATTATATAGCAAAAACCCCAAATGACTCATCATTCAGTAAAACAGCTTTCGAGTTCCTAGTAGGCAATACAGTCAGAAGGAGATTGTGCTGGACATTTGGGGCTCTGTGGAGCAACAGTAATAATAAATGAGTTTATGAAGCCTTCCAAGAGTGCAGTTATTTCTTTCTCCAACTGCAATGACTTCCTTGGTCAATATGCTTTATAACTGAGATACGAACTATACTCGACCACACTCACATTGTAAATTAAGCCTTTTGAGATCTTCCAGACATAAATTTCCTGGATGATGTAGCCTAGCTATCAGTCCTGAGAGGAGGAAAAAATGCTGAGGAAAATCTTACCTGCCTACCCCTACATATTACCAATTTATGAATGCCTTACTAACATGATTGAATTCAACAATAGTTCCCCTCAAGAAAGATGAGGTTTTATGACTATTTTATGACCAGAACACGGAATCATGGAGAAATTAGGGATTTTCCAACAGTCATACAAGAAATTGTTAATAGGAATGGAGTCTGAGTGTGGTTTCCCTGTGGACTAATCATGTTTTATTTGTAACATATCATACCTCTTTTTAGCATGCATTCCATTTAGAAATCTCTTACAAAATGTGTCAAATGCACTTGAAGTCTCTTTTTACTGATCCAGCTCATCCTATGCTGCTCTATAGGAACAGGCAACCATTGTCCTGCCTTTAATTCCAGCTACAGATTTTGGAAGTATTTTTAAATGGAAACACCTTAATGGCATTGAATGAATCAATCAAACATCCTTGATTCCATAGAAGACTTCAGTAATGGCTCGTACATAATGATTGCATAAGGTGAAATGCAATGTGCTATCACAGCCAAATATTAATCAACTATTTGAGAGTTTTACCTCAAGAAGTAATTTACGATTTGACCTTGAATTTGGATAGCTAGTATATATGAAATGCAGGTGTTACCTCCACTGTTTTAAACACAGCAAATTTGCACAGATAGGAAAAAATAGTATACATCGATTCTTGGTAAGTATCATTCAATCTCTTGCATATTCTGGCAATATCTACCATATACCCACAAGATCTAGGAATCTCCACTTTCTATTCCAAATGCAAGCTGCATGTCATTAACCTTGCCTCAATATCAAACGTGAAGCACAGCAAACATAAAACAAATAAATGAAAAAATGATTTTGAAAACTGCCACATAATTTTCCCATTGGGAAAAAAAAAATCAGAGAAAAAAGAAAAGGGAAACACAATGCTATTTCTCTCCTTTAGTGCATGTCCTGGAAGTATTTCACTTTAGATTCTGCACTAATATCAGTGAAAGTGGCATGCCTAGATACATTTAAGTTTCTGGTTTTCAGCATCTTGCAGAGGAAGGGAGGATGAAAAACTGAATGGAATTCAAGGTCATTAATAAATTTTATTAAATCACGTACTATATATGAAGATAAAGATCACATGCCACAAGACAATATTGCTTACAGTAGATGTTATCCCACCTCTTGGGATACTAAAGAGGTTGCTTCGCTAATATTCATAAGGTGTTTTAAAATAATAAAGTGATATATAAGTTGCAAATATTATCATAATGTACTATAGCTCATTATCCAGTAGGTTTGAATTGTGTATTTTAAGACCTCCACACAGAAATCATTCTCCTCTAAGTGTGCTTTACAGACCACTGTATCCATGGAGGGCTCAGTGACAGTACGGTACAATGATCAGGGAGGTTCAACTTCCAGGCTTTGCTCGTAGCCACTTTGTGTAGTAGCAATTACATCACTATGGAAATAAAGCTCTAATCAATAAAAATAAAATTGCAGATATGACTTGTTGATCAGTCTAAAATGAGCGCTAACTGCTGTTCACAAGGAAAGGGAGGACTAAACGAGTTTCAGCTGAAAAATCATCCTGCCGGATTGCATTAAGAAGGCTTCCATGTTTAATCAATCATGTGTCAGTTATATCACAGCAAACCTTTTCGGCTTATCAATAAATCTATTTTTTATTTCCACAGCAGCAAAGGAGATCAGGTTCGGGTTTTATCCCTCCTGCATTATTAGAAATCATGGTTTCATGGTAATCAAAAACCTGAAGACCAACTTCTTTTTTTCACTGCTACCTGTTCAAGTGAAATGCTACCTGTGCCCCAACCATCCAGTGCTGGGATGCCAGTAGCTAATGCCATGCCACAGTATATCCATTGTTGTTGTGAAAAAAAGAAGTAGGTTTTCTCCATCTATAAATTATCCACAGTATGATCGTCCTTTCAATCACAGACCTCAAAGTTTTCCAATAAAAGCAAGTGGAAAAGAAAGGAAAGAAAACTCCAGATTTTTCCACTGCTGAAATTGTGTTCTGTTGTCTCTTACCATGGATTTATGTCTGTGCAAAAATGGGAGACCTAAATCTGCATTAAAGAGACAATTTAAAAAAAAAAATTAATTATTGACACAAGTGATAGTCACCTATCCTTTGATGACAGGACATCAGACCCGCTGAGGTAGGCAGTGAGCTGTTAGGTAGAGCCTGCCAATGTGTTGATTCTATTTCCAGGCATTTTTGCCTCTAACAAGAAGTCCATTAACTGTTGTACATGTTTCTGCTATAGCAGATTAAGTTTTACAAGCTTGTTTAGTTAGCACAATTGATTATTTTTGGTAGGGAAAAAGCCCTCCTGTTTATTCTTTTGAAATTGCTTTCTTCTTAAAATGCTGAATTTCCGTTAATTTTGTCATAGCTGTACCCAGTGTAAACAGGAAACACTTGCACTTTGAATCAGGCTATCATATAAAAGTAGAAGATATTTCAGTGGGAGAATTGTGTAGATGTCTGAATGCTCTGCTCTTTTTATGATGGTACTATGGAGAAGAAGCTAGGAGGTTGTGACAGGAGTGAAGAGAGATTGATTTGAATGGTTTAATGGCCTCTTGTAGACACTCCCAACAGTGAACTTGTGCAAAGTATTTGGAATGATATTATTACTGAAGAACTGTAAAAACAGTTGTCTCCAACTGGAGAGAAAAGGATATGTAAAGGTGTTCAAAGCTAGCTAATTTAATTGGCTGGTGAGCAGCATATTTCTCTCAGAGGTCCTTGCATGCTAAACTGTTCAAATATATCAACCATCCGTTACAGCAATGCCTAATGAAGCTGGAGAACTGTGTAACTCTAGCTTGTTTGTGGCTTTACATCACTGAAGACAGTGATGGTCATAACAACATATACAATCAGAGCAACAATCTTTAATTTTAAATTAGGAGAAAAAAATTCTTGCTAAAGGAAGATATTATTGATTTTCCATTAGGCTCCAAGTCCTTGAAGTGGCATGTGGTGAAATGATGACTATAGAGATTGTTTAGGAAAACAGGCCTTGTATTGTAAGGACAGGTCTCCAGTGCTGTTGCCTTAGTGAAAACTGATCATCTTGAGAAAAGCTTCCAGACATTCCAGTAAAAAGGTACTAAAAATATATTTATTAAGGCCTCTAGAAAAATGTTAGCTACACATTTTATATTACATTACCCTCATTCACATCTGAATCACACCAATTCTCTGAAATGATCAAAAAATAAATGCTGGTTCGCTAGTTATTTTCACAATTGCTCATATTTACTAAATATGGAATTCCTAAAATTTTGACTTCATTCAGGCTCCTCTTCAGCTGTAGTATATAGCAGTTTTTAAAAAGATAAATTAGAAAAAGTATCTCTTTCAAAAGAGTATTCCAGAATTTACTTAGTACAGGGAAGGTCAGGACTCAAATTTCTCTTTATTTTTAGAATCTTTTTAGGAAGGTGGTTTTTAACCTTGGTAATCTCAAAAATATTGGTGGCCACTTAAAATTGGGGATTTTAATTCTGCCATCTATGGTTAGGGTATAGATAATAGCCAAGTTTCCCCCTGAAATTTCCTTTGTAATATAGAGTAAAAGTCTAGATATACTCAGATTGTGCTGTCATAACTCTTGACAGGTATTGGCTTGAGTAGTCACCATTATAGTATGCTTTGAAAAACCTGCAAGTTTGTTTCACCACCTTTTGTCTGTTTCATAGGTTTCTCGGTATACATTCATGCACTTACTCCCATTGAAAAGTATTAGCAAAGTCGTAGTAAATTATCAACACTACTTTTCATAAAATCTGAAAGGTGCTTCAGATTTCTGCTGACACAGAATGAGAGCTAATCTACAAATAAAGAGATTACGACATACTGTGCATATGAGCAGAAGGACATGTTTTTATTCCTTGCTGATACCTATTCTTTGCCAGATTCCCTTAAAAGGAACTGGGCACAAATTACACTGTTCTTGAATCTTACTGAGATACATTTGACTTCCATTGTAATAATGACCAAATTAAGATTCTCTATGTTGAAGTTGTGAGTGGATTTCCTGAAGAAAGAGATAAAAATAGTTTCAAATCAGGACAAGCTTTTGCTTTCTTTTTCCAGAGTTAGGTGAAATAAGACCTTAGAAGATGCAGAACCAGGGAGAACCTGCAAATGACTTTGTCATGGGAAAATGTTTAGTAATGTTAAAGTATTAAAAAAATTTTTTTTGGTATATTATTTTAGGAGGTTGCAGGATCAAAAATAGAATTTCCAACAGGTTGAAATATCAAAGTGTATTTTAAAAATTGTTTTGACATATTAGTGTTTTTATTGCACAAAGCACAGTAATGGCTTGCTGCCAGTCAGACACATTCTGCTTGCTTTATTTACACATTGAGGTCAATGAGATTCCAAAGTAGGATTACTCATTTGTCCCTAACAAATTTCGATTTGCCAGTGAAATGTCCTATGTTGTCAACAGGATTGTCTTAAACCAAAGATCCCGAGCCTGTGCTACGTGAGTTAAAGGATGTGCTACTGTAATGGTGATAATAATGTCTTTGGTAGACCTAAACTTCAGTTTGTTTAAGGAGTACGACTTATTATGACAATATTATATTATAATAGTAATATTGCTAACAGTGTGTAATAATGGTGGCATTTTAATTACCTCCTTTTAATTTCTGGAGCCCTGACTTATGGTTGTGAATGGTCAAGCATCTTGCATTGCCTGAGTGTGTGCCAAGCTGCAAGCTTTGAATCCTTTGGTCATTTGACTTTTTGATGTGGACAACCTTTGTTCCAGGATTAGTCAACACACAGTAGGAAATACAAATTTTAGATAAATTTTGTAATTCTCAATCCTGGGTTCTGTAATTCCCTAACCCCTGGGTTAGGCGTTAAGGCCACAAGAACTTGCATTTATGCTGTCTCTATCTGCATACCACAAATGTTATGTTTTAAAATGTTTTCTTGTCACTGTTTACTCATGGAAGGTATATTGCTTCCTTTTCAGTAGTGGGTTAACATAAAATGTATGTTAGCCTGAAAGAGATAAATTACTGAAAGAGATAAATGTAATTTTGTAGCTACAGTCTTTGGCATACTCAGAGTCTTGTTATTTACCCATCCAATTGTATAACCAATTGTTCCCATGAACCTCAGCGGTTAAGAATAAGGTTTCCATGGTAATCTTGGATTTTGTAAATGCTTATCATTTCTCGAAATGGATATCTTAAATAAATAAGTCAGCAGCTATCTCGTAGTCAGAATATACTTTATTGGTATAAAAAGCAGAAATATACCTCTGGTATAAAAATAGACTAGTTTGTTCAGCCATAATAAGTTCACAATCTGCAGATTCATGACCCTACTGATAGTGTTAACAAAAGCTTGCTCCCTAATTATCTGCGTTGCATTCAGCTGCTGTTTCCTTTCTAAACTCAATTATAATTCTAATAGCAGCTGTGCTGCCATTGTTTGTTGCAATTCATTTTAAAGAAGTTTGATTGGATGTCATTGGTCTTTTTGACTAAATGTGCAAGGTTCAAAGTATCCACTGCCACTAATAGCCCTCATCTCATCTCAAGATTATACTAATTATTTACATAATTATATATTATACATTATAGAGTTATTATGTATTATTTCTAAATGATAGCTCTCCATCAAAGATGTTGAACAAAAGAATATATATAGGTTTATTGTCCTTACACATATTTCAGTGAAGATACACTTATGATTACTTTCCATTTCTCGGTTAGCCAATGCTAGAAGTATCTTTCCAGTACACTGGAAATTTATTAGAGCTTTCAGGAGTCTCTTTTGCTTTACACTATAACTCTTCATTTATTATTTCTTCTATACATCTGTGTTTGCAATGGATGTGATAAGCAAATACTTTTACAGGGACAAAAATGTCCTCTGATGCCCTTCAAGTTTTTTTGTCCTATTATGGTAGATCTTAGTTTCATGATTTAATGTCATAATTACAACAGCTAGTAGAAATACATTTCATGAATACCACTTATATAATTGTGACAAGCCAGCTCATCTCCAGTGTAATATAAGAATTTATATGATGGTTTATTTCAAGTTATTTATGGAATATTTCAAGTCATTTATGGAAGAGTAGACAAAAATAAATGAAGAAATTGCTGCATGTCTTGGATTTTGGACTGGATTCCATATGTGATGCTAGTTCTATTGACTTTGTACCACTACTACAAATATAACTTTGTTTCAGCATAACTCATATAATTCAAAGAAAATAAAGCAGTAAATAGATATATTAAATCTTTGATTATCTCAGGAAAAGGTTATGTGTTTAAATACAGAAATGGTTTTCTTCGATATTTATGGGTGAAATGAAGTGACTTGAAGTGGCAGTTTTATCTTGAGGACTGTAGAAGCATGACGTTTGGTTTTGGCACATCTAACACAAAGGCAAGGCTATGAGTTCTGCCTTATTATCGTGGAAATAATAATAATGATCTCTTGCGTGTATGTGGGGGATCAAAAGACTTGGTGCCTGGTGAAAACTCTGAAATGCCAGTGCATTATATCATGAGGGTAATCTTGCACTTTTTTTTTTTCTGTTTGTTCTTTCTAATATCTTAATTTTTACTAAAAAACCCCCCGCCTAACAACTCCACAAAGCATTAGAAGAATCCTGCTGGAGTTGCAAAGTCAATAAATAAAATAAAAAGTCAACATCAGCTGCACTGCATATGCAGATTTGCCTCCATGTATGTACATAGAGTAATGGTCTTAGTTGCACAGTCATGTACATATTTGTGAGAAATTGCTTCCCCATTCAGTACAAGAGATTCAGAGTTTATGGTGAAAGTGATTGCAGTCAAGACTCCTCCATTTTTTGCAGAAGCTAGAAGATACATAGCAAATGCCGATGAGAATCGTAGGGAAAGGTTACATAAAGTATTTGAAAATTGCCCACAGCAGCTCCACAGAATTTCTTTTTGCTGATATTTCCTTTACTTAAAAGTGTCTGCAGAGGTGTTCAGTATTTTTGGATGTCTGACTTGGGATCTTGATGACTGATACGCAGAAATGCTGAGGATTCAGATCTACAACCAATGTTTAGATTTCTGCTGCAGCTTGAAGCTCATGTTTAAATCAAGCAGAATGTCAGTAGAATGCCAAACACTCTGAAGATGCTATTCAAGATGTCTGAGAGTGAAAACCCACAATTCATGGATACCCTCATCCTTAATCTCTTTTGGTCAGACTTTAAAATGTTATTTGCATGACTAGTGATGGGCAGAGTCTCATAGAAGAAATTTCAAAAGCACCTGTGTTCTGGACATAAAGTGGTTTAGCACTTTTGGGAAACCTACTAGGCTCCTTCATGCATTTTTGGGTACCTATTTAACTGTGAAAAATCCGATCCTATACGCCTTAGCTCCTAAGTGGTAAAATATCCATAATAAAACCTATTCCTCCCTTAGGCTGTTGCAAAGGTAAATTTGATAACGTCTCTGAACATTTGATACTCTCATGATGAGTCCCATGAAGAAGTTCATGAGGAGATTACTAATGCCATCTTCAGCTCAGAGCATGAGTACTGTATGGTAATTAAGTCCTCGGGTAGCGCACTAAAAAAGGAGAAAACAAAATACCAAATAGTGGCTCATAAAGTGAACACTGTCAGCTTGGTGTAGTAAAGGAGACAGGACTCGTGGACTGTGAAATTAAGGACCTTATCATAACGCACATGCAAAAGGGATTCTAATGTTTGAGTAATACTTGACTTTGCAACCTTAAGCAATGATATCAGAACACAGTTCTTTTGTATGTAATATTCTATACAGTTTTGACTGATAGTCATTTGGGAAAATACATATATACTTACAGCTCTGCCACCTGTTACAAAGAGAGTCTTCCTAAACCAGAGGCAATACAAGCTTTATTGCACCTCAGGCTGTCATATACCTATATTAGGGGAGTGATGAATGTACTTTCTCTTTTTTCAGAGTTGGCTACCAAACAGTTGCAATTGAAATCCTCTAGAAAACAAATATGAATCTGGATAATGAGACAAGCCTGCCATATTGATGAAAATAAATGTAAAGTTTATTCTAACAGAGCTTCAGAAGCACAATCCTTTAAAGGAGTGTTGCATATCTGTTCCAACTATCTCATTGTATGGACTATGAAAATATGTTTTAGAGTCATGCATGGCGTTTCACACAGAATCCAAGCTTTAATCATGGTTTAAAATTAAAAAATAATTTAATAAGAAAAAATGTCCATATTTCTAGTGTGAAATCTACCCTTTTTCGTTTTTCCTTTTTCCTCCCTTTTCTTTTTTTGACTATGTTCTTTGTATCTTTGCAAATCTGAAGGTCTGGTTTGGACTTGGCAAGTTCTGTAGATTTCGTTAGATTTCTGTTCCAATACTGTCAGGTAATTATTTTTTGGAGTCCTTCATCCTGTGAATGTATTTCTAAATACTTACAGAAGGCAACCAATATCTGTGATTCATGGTCATTTTAGTGTTATTTTTTCTTTTACTTTTTTTTCCCCAGTGGATGAGGAAGAGCTAGCAGTTGTACCATTCTACTCCACTTTGAAACAAAAGCTTTTAAGGGTCTTATCATTGTTCCATAGATGAACATTTTAAAATACTTTAAAATTAACTGAGTATTCAGTTTGGTTCCACAGATTGTTTACATTTTCACTTGAAAAACTGAAGGAAAAGAAACGGAAGAGAGTGAAATAAAATTCCAGGGTATACCATTAAGAAGTTGCACTTTTGAGATTCCAGCCTAACTCACATTTGTTTTTCTTATATATTATTCTAATCAGCTCTTACATTCCTGCTTACATTTCTGTTTAGTAGATCTTTTTGTGTCCACTTTTTCTTTTTTCTATTTACAAATTAAATGCAAAGAGTAGTGTGAAGTACCAGACATGGACTGTTTTTTTTTACCTCTGAAGCACATAACACATAGAATAACTGCAAGTATTAGAGAAAAAGGGCAATTCCTTGTATTTCATCAGAATCATACAGAAAATACAGAAAAATATTTAGAAGTCAACCTGTGTTTTCTAACAGCAAAAGCAAAATGTTTTAAGAAAAATTAAAATCTGGGATGAGAATAATTATGAAAGTTAAAAAAAAAGCAAGCTACAATGTATACATTTTTACAAATATATTTTTCTCTTAGGTTAAAAAGAATTTTTCTTATTATTGTGTGTTAAAATAAGTGATAAGCATACATACCTCTGCACTTTTTAGATATTCTCACAGAATACAGAATAGCTAACAGAAGTGAAGTCTTCAAAACTAATTATAACAGCTAGAGAATTTCTGAATAGTAGTAAGAAATAACACAAGTAAAATATGCTGCTGTGACTTTTATAGTCAGATGATACAGACCTGATTCCAGCAGTAGAAAGCATTTCTACTTTATAGAATTATAGAGCAAATGCCCTAGTCCTTGCAAGGAGAGCACTTTCTCACTGCTTGTGGAATGGGGTAAAAGATGTTAAGTTAGCAGCAGTACAAGTTTGCTATAAGTTGCTTCTTCACAGTTTAGTAAGGTACCTGTGTTCTTTCTGGTTTGTCACCTTGCTTATGCCTGGGATTCTCTGCCTCAGTGGCTTTTAAGAAGCACAAGAATTTTTCTTCCTCGATCACTTTGCAAAAGATACTCCCTATATACTTTTTTTCTACCATATGTATCAGCAGATCAAGAGTTCCTAGTTCAGACTGAGTGCCCCCATACAGAATTTACTTGTGGCATGTACAGGAAGCTATGACATGCGAGAAAACAGGCTATTGGTAATGAAGAAGCACAATTAAAATGTTTTTTTCATAAAATGTCTTCTATGTTCTTATAAAGAAAGAGCTTAAAAAATGAAGACAGTTTAGCTGTTGGATTTTTGAAAAAAACATATATATATGTTTGTTAAAATGTAGAAAATTATTTATTTTCTGGAACTTTGTGATGTATTCTGGAAAAGATTAACTCATTTTTTATCCAGGTACTTATAGGGTTAAATTGAAAAGGGAACATTTTTTTTTAATGTTTCCAGATAAACCTGTCTGTTCTACGTGTTTCTGTGTTTGCTGGTTTCTAGTTCCCATGTCCTATGGGGTCAAAGAGGAACGTATTTTTATCATATGATTTACAACATGAGAAGCTTCTTGTAACTGGCAGGGAAATGACCTTCCTAAACTACTGCGAGTCAAAACCTGGCAATTAGTTCATAAACTGTTTTTGTAACTGATGATACTGTAGACCTAATCTCTATATAGGAATATTCCCATTCGAGTGTGATAGATCTATGTTCCATCTTCTGTTACATGTTGTAAGTCTTCTTAGTGTATTCAGCATGCAATTTAAGGCCTGGTATTTGACAAATGCAAGGTGATCTAACGTTGTAAACTGTCTGAATAAAGTTTTTTTTACTCAGGTGCTGGGAAGCAATGAGAAATGAGACCAGTAGATTGTTCCTCCTGAAGTCTGATAAGAGGTGACTCCTGTACCTGCTGGCACATGTGGAAGTGTCTTAAGGCAGCCTGATTGTACTAAGGGGTTGAGTGGTAGCAGTAGCACTGAGCAGGAGACCCATGTTCAATAATATTAATGTCATAGACATTCTTTGTCTTTTCCAATTCCTATTTCTGTTGTTTATCTCCCACCTTTCAACATGCCTTTGTAGCAGATTGCAAACTGACTGCTTTGCTAGTTAACTTGGCAATTCACATTTGAATTCTATCTTCTGTAACTCCTCTGGTAGGTTGTCTGGGGTTTACTTTTTCTCTTCAAAATATGTAATATGATTTGCCATTTCCCAGCTCTGAGACCTTGACTGTTCTGCATTAGTTCTGAAGAATAATACGCAGTGGCTCGAAAACTGTTTCTGCAAGTTCCATTAGCTCTCTGGGATGAATTCCACCTGATTTCTGTGAATTTTCTTTTGTTGTAATAAATGTATAGTGTATTAAAAAAGTTATTGCATTACTTAAGAAACCCTGGTCAAATCTGTTCTATTAGGTTTTTTAGGAAGATGGCTAGGAATGTGTGTAGTAGGTGTCTGGATGGCAAGTGAGAGCTAGATTTACAAAAGACAATTGAACTGCTGCAGTGATTCTAGGGGACAGAAATGCAGCATATCACAATACCAGCAGATGAACTAGACAATGGTACACTTCAGGATATTGCACACAAAAGTATTGTCTTTATAAACAGTGACTATTAACCATTACTCTTACTTAAATTTCGAATACTTGTAAAACATCTATTTCTGAAATTCTTTTTTTTTCACATGGAATAGCTTCTTGTTTATAAAACTGACCCTTCCCTAGTACATCTGCTTGATTAGTCCTGCGTCTTAGGTTCCAAGTCAAGTTTTAATGAACTTTATTGTCCTTTTTCCTTGTCATGTGTTGTATACATTTCATTATGATATCAGAGATCAATGATCCTTACATTTATTTTCCTAGACTGCATCACTCAATGACATGAATCTGAAATGCTTTTTAGCAGTTTTGCCCTTCAGCTGTAAATGGTTTTTCTGTACTTCATTAATGATCTTGGAATGCTTACATAACTACTTAAGAGAAAATATTAAATGTAAAATAGTTCCATTAATTTAAGAGCAGGAACATTCTATTTAGACTCCCCTTTCATTGCTCAAGGAGTACAGCATTTTTCATTTTGATGAATGATTTGCCTTGTTATAACTTTTTTAACTAATGGGTATAGAAAAAAACATGTTAAATAAAAATGGTATGACAAAAAAGTGTGACAATCACATTATTTTATACAGAAATGAATGTAACGCAAAGTGATTTTATTGAACTGTAACAAAACATTTAAAGTTCAATGCTGAATTGGCCTTGAAATTTATTTCTTGTTAATACAGACCCCTTTGCCTCCAGATAAAGGTTCAGATATAACCCAAACAGTTAAAGACCAAGACTGCTAGCAAGGCAGTGCTGTAAAGCATTTGGCTCATTTCCCTTCTCTAAAGGATGCAACAGATGTTCTTACCCTGAGTGTCAGTACATCCGAGACATGGGTTGCAGTTGAATCCTAATCAGATGGGAAAACTGCACGCCATCCCACCCCTAACATGCTTCTGGAGAGGTTATTCTAATTGTTGCTACAAAAAGGTCGTGTCCAGAAATTTACATTGCTTTATCTGTTCCTGCTGTCAGGAACATGGCTAGAGTTTTGAAGGAAGTGAGCCCACTGTATGCAAATGCCAAAGCTCCTTGGTCTCATGAGGACTCGTGCTTCCTGAGTGCAGAAGTACATGCATGAGGTGTACCCACAGGATCAGACTCATTTATGGACTCCCTTTTCATGTCAGAGATGTTCGGTTTTAAAAATAAATTATGATCAACTGCTGTTGAAGATCAATATATACAGTGTGGTGAGAAGAGTTTCTTACTTGAAATTCTAGCTCTCTGTTTTTTTAGTAGAGTACTGTTAACAAATGTTTCATTTAACCACGTAATGTAATGGCCTAATTTCAGGTGTGCTACAGTTTATGATCAATAAACAGTAAGTATTAAGCTTGAGATTTTCAAAGGGGCTCCAATTAAGTTTTGGACGCTTTTGAAAATCTTAGTTGTGCTTATCAATGGACTCTACTCAGAAAAGATTGAACTATAATATTTAGTGAGTGGCTTTATAGAATTAATCTGCGTATTAAACTAGTTGAAGTACTAGCACAATAATCAATTAAATATTTCCCAAATGGATACCTTTGTCCTGCTTTTTAACCACATCCAGCAGCACCACAACTTGTAAGCCTAAATACATCTCAACCTTTTAACTTGCAGAAGTTCACAGCTCCATCTTAACGTGTTTCAGTTAAGTAATAAAAGGAAATCTACCTGTACAGGTTATTACTGTGAATGTCACTTGCATTTATATACGTATTTCAGAGGAAAGATGTNAATTTTATTTAAAATATAGGAATTAAATTTTTTTTTGGATCTCTTTTTTTTTTTTTTTTTTTTTTTTCTGAGCTTCTACTGCTGCTGTAAGAAGCATCAAAAAGCATCAAGCAATTTCAATGGCTCTCACATTATTTCCTCCTCTTGGTGCAAAAGTGAAGAACCTAATCACAGTGCCACTACTGTGGGTGCACCCTCTCATGGATGGAAATGATTAATCCAAGAAATTAGGTATAAATTACAACCACTCAGAAAGATATGAATATAATCAAAGGCGTGAAGGTATAGTACCTTCCACATCATCTATTTACCACCACCTTTGCTGCTGAAGAATTGATTGTTATAGAAGTGTTCAAGAATACCATCCTGTTGAGTCATGATGTTCAGACTGGACTCCTTTACTTTCTAAACTTCATCTCAAGAGAGGAGTCTTAGGTACAGCTGGATCCAGTCTTAGCCCCTAGCTGTAAAGAATTGTTCCGTTTATTTCAGCTCAAGCTGGGTACCTCCAGAGGAAGACCCTAACCAAATAAATCCCTAGGCAATCTGAGTTCCCCTCCCCTCACATGATGATTTTGTCCAATAGTAATATCTGCATCTGGGGTCTTCTTGGTCTTCATTAGATCCTTTTTCTGTCTCCAGCTGGTTATTATTTTCCTTATACAGTTCAGTTTTCATCACTTTGAAGGTTCAAATTCAGGGGAAGAGCTGTTTTTGTGCCACTTTTGCCTCAGAATCATGGGCAGAGGAATCCCACATTTACATGCAAAAAACTCAGGATGTGCAGAAAGAATCAACAGTGTGTGTGTTGAAGAAAGGATGTGAAAAGGATAAAGAGAGAAAGAATCCTTTCTGGGTTGTGCTAGCACTGAAGGTACGGTGCTACTGCAAAGTCTAAGATACAATTAGTGTGTCTCAGGGCATGATTCCACAGAGGAAGTGGTGATGACTGCAGTCAGGGATTGTGTGAGCAGGAGAGAGGTTTTCCTTGTAACAAGCCTTGAGTCAGAAAAAACATCAGACTAAAACCTGTATGGGAAATGGTCCATGATTTGCACTTTTTATGTCTTTTCCCCTTACTTTGCCAGGTAATAGCAGCCAGGCTGTATGTTAGAAAATCAAGACCAAAATCTTGTTGGTTACTCCCATGCCTTCATGGGAATTTCCTGCAGTTCATTCAGGTTCTAAAACTATTTCTAGGATGTTGGCCCAAAGACAACACTCTGTAGGTTGCACAGAAATGTGGAATTTATGGACACTGAAATACAGACATCCATCTCTGCAAGCATAGCTATTCTTCAGATGCGTATAACAGAAGATTGGTAGAAAGAAGGTGTAAATGTCAGAGGAGAGTGGGACCCATCCCTTGTTCAGACAACAGTCAGTGTTCTTGTGCTGCATTCAGATGAAAAGAGCACTGGATTGAAATTAAGGCTCACCCCTGAAGTGCTGACAAGACAGTCCTATTCTCCCATCACTTTTCACAAGTGTCCTCATGAAAGCTGCTATGCTGGAGAAACTATCGTTCAAAAAATAACTTTATATCTCACTCAAATTTGAACTTGCAGGGTCTGTTTTTAAACTAATTTTTCATGACTGTATGTTCATAAGTAATAATTTGTGACTCTAACAACTGTAAGCCCCTGTTGGAAAATTAAATGTAAAAGGAGTTGTTATTTTTACCTGCTGACATAAAAGGTCCTTTAAAGGCAAACGCAAAACCTTTTCCCTGTTTCCGATGTACCATTAGCATTGTCCTTAACTGTGCTTGAACCACTACTGCGATACGCTGAATCATACTTTGTTTGGGCCAGATCACTGCCTGATGGAAATAGTCATAAATTTATTGATTTTAATGCAGCAAGGCTGGTATACAGCACTGGTAGATAGGTGCCATTTTTGTGACATTATTGGAGTCTGCCAAGTTGAAGTATTTAAATACTCTCCTCATGCCAGTCAATATTCTAGATAATGACTTTTTTATTTAAAATGCTTATTCAGGTCTTCGATGGCATATTGGTCTGTCAGGTTTTGATTATAATATAGACAAGAATAGAGGAGACAAAAATAGATCTTCAAACGAGATTATGATGTATATGATAAGATCTACTTCTGGACAGCTTTTGAGCTTTTCTACTCAGTGACCAGAGTATTGCATCTTCTTGAGTTACAGCAGTTATTAAACTGGCTGACAAG
>VWZK01009994.1:0-31324 GCA_013396935.1 Baryphthengus martii | reverse complement strand
TTTTTTCCCCAACACTGAAAGTTCATGACTTCTAGGCCACAGACCATTTGGTGTGGTCAGCAGAGCACCAGTGTGGACATGCGGGCATCCACTGCCAGATCTTCTACACACCTCAGACGTTTCAGTATTCCCCAGTCACTCCAACACCCTTGACTATTTGGACTGAAACACTGCAGAGCAGAACTCCCTCTTCCAAAATGAAGTTTTCTATAATGACACTCAGCTGAGGCTCTTTGGACTCTATCATCATACAAATACGGTAAAAATACTTGTAGACCCAAGGTGGTTTTTTTTTCTTTTTTTTTTTTTTTTTTTTTTTAANTTTTTTTTTTTTTTTTTTTTTCAATGAAGAATCCAAATTTCCCCATTCAAAGAGAATTATTTCACTTGCTATAATAAAATTTTTAAAAAGAAAAGACTGAGCCTCCTTTGGCTCTATGGACCAACTAGTTCAGCAAAAAGTGAAATATCTTCTCTCAGTCTTCAAATAACCTTTGAATTAAACACATGTTTCAGCAAGAAAAAGTCTGGTTTATTTTTGTCATCAGATTTGAACTCAAGAAGAGATGAGATGCTCTAGGATGAGAGGCAGAAATGCCAGACGAAAGACCAAAACCGAAAGATTTAAAATAACTACACAAAGGTGCTGGGAGAAAACCATGGCTAATTCCCCAGCGCTGAGCCCTCCCTTGCCCTTTGGCAGCTCCTCAGCAACACCTTCTTTATACTTTATGGAAACACAACTTTATACTTTTTGGAAACCACACGTCGGCCCCGGGGATGAGACTTTGATCTTTGGGTATCCTGGCAGACAGCCCCACTTTGCTATGGCAGCCCCTTCTTGCCCTTCTCATGTGACACATCTTTGGTGGCCTCTGCTCGGGGCCTGAGGGAATTAGGGCTCCTTCACAGGCACCATTGTGCTACCACATCCACCCCAACCACCATGCTGCACATCAGGAGCTGCTTACTCTCTGGTCCAGCCATTACCCCAAAGTTATTTTTTTGGTTGGCTTAAACGAATTCAGCCTGGTTGCAGATGCAATTATGCAGAGCCCGATTACATCAATGATAAAACGTCCCCCGTTTCATTTCCTAAGCCCAAATTTATAAAGGAAGTACATCAGAAATGACTTTTAACCACCAAATATTCCTCTCATAGAAAATGCTCTCCATTTTGGGGGGTTTGCTTTGAAGCTCATTTTTCAATTTATAAGCGCCCTACCTACTTTTCATCAGGATCACATCAGGGACACCCTCGGGTAATCAGACAGAAATGGGTTCAGCATAGGAAGAGCTCCAACAACCTGTGGGAAGTAGGCTGCAATCCATAATAATCCCAAAAAACAAACTGAAATCAAGGTAAATCAATAAAAATTATAATAGAAAAGGTGCAGATTAGAGACAATCAGCTATTATCGCAGAGAAACAATTTCACGCCAAAGAAAGAAGGGCGTGCAAAAACTGACTTCTAACCTTAAAAGACTCAGTTTGGTTCAGGTGAGTTCAGCATCTTCACTGCTGACAGAGATCTAAACCCTTCCTCAGTCTGGAATAAAACACACCAAAATTGCTTGCCAAGGTCTACAGCCCATCGGAGGCGACTGCAGCAGCAGATGGGTGCTCACAGAAAGCTGAACTCAGGAACTCCAGATAAAACCCAGGGATTACTGGGTTTGAAGCATCTTGCCAATATTTTTTCTGTACTTTGATTTTTATAATACCATAAAACTGTTGGAATAGCCACCAAAAAATTACCTTGTTAAGACACCTAAACATTGACAGTTTTTCTGTGTCGGTGCTTTTTTCTGTGTTTCATTTGGCGACATTGGTAAATTCAGCGGAGGTGCCTGAGGTGCTTCAAAAAAAAAATAAAAAAATTGCACTTAGGGTGTCAAAAAAATCAGCCCAAGCTCTATTTCTTGCAAAACCCCACTAGCAGAGAGAACAACGTACCTAAGAGCCTACTAATTTGAATTTAACTGAGGAAGTTAAACAAACAGCTTCACAGCACCCAAATACTCTTAACTTATAAGCAAACAAACATTATAGAATTAACAATGAGGTGCCAATCTAATTAAAATCAATCCACAGATACCTCTAAACACCAAGGGAGCCTGATTAGTAGCTGTTTATAGTAGCTGCTTAAGCAAATTGTGGAGGAGAATAATTCTGATCTTGTCACTTGCCAGAATTTTCTCACCTCTAAAACATTCCTTCAGCTTCCATTTATTTAAAGTTCAATGTTTTAAAACAAACCAGTATCTTTTTGTGTCGTAATTCCTTCTAAATAGCAGCCTTTGGAAAACGCATATTATAGGAATGACTGCTTCTTGTGCATTGTTACACGCTTGTGAGCATCGTCACACGCTTGTGAGGCTGCACAAAGGGTTTCTTTTGGTAGAGAAAGGGGCCAGGGGTGTTCAAAGCTGCCCAGCCAGGAACTGCCTGGGACTCTGGCACTAGTTTTTTTCAAATCCACTGGCTGCCTCATTGCAGTGGAATTGATTACAAATAGGCCCCTCTGAAAAATTTCCACCAAGCTTACTTATCCAGACCTCCCACATCTTTTCCTTTCTCCTGTCAGCTTGAGTGGCATGTTAATGAATCCCTGTTGTTAAATAGATGGCAATTTTTCAAAAGGCTTTTGCAAATATTTGGGGCAGGAGTGGGGGAGGTGGTAGAGAGCTTAAAATAGAGAAAAATGTCTCCTCCCCTCCTGATGTCCGCAAGTTCCCCCTGCAAACTGCCCACACTCTTCATTCAGGCAGGTTGTCCCTCTCCTGCACCCCAAATTGCACTGGTCCAAAAGCCTTTTGGGATGCCCTACTCTTTCATCTTTCTTCAGTGTTAGCCACCCCTCTGCGAAACAAGCAGCGCCAGACACCCAATAAGGGGCCATAAGGAAAGAAAATCCCCTATCAGTGCTACAGTTGGACACTGATTATTGCTGAGGAGAGACCTGGACAAAGAGATACACGGAAAGTGAAAGGCAATAAATGTCCTAAAACAAGATACTCGATTAATTCCTGCTGACTTGGCTGTGCACGTGAAGGGTGGTGTCTGTGGGTGAAGAACAACAGCACCTGAGCATGTTTGGCTCATAGGGACCGTGAAACACATTGTACCCTAAATAAAATGAAGGGGTTTTCCCCAGGTTCTTTCCAGGGGTTTCAAGAATGGCATTTGCCAAAGGGAGAGAAGACAAAGTGTCCAAAAACCGTAAAGATCTGAGAAAATGAAATTGGGACAGAGAGATAACACACTCAGAAGGAAAATACATATTTCAACTGGACACAGAGTGCAAGCTGGGAGAAAACTGTGAGCTGGACAGAGATGCTCTGTAAGTCAAGAGGAAATGATGAGCCCCAGGCAAATTTCTATACACCTTTAAGATCAGTAAATCCTAAAAACTCCCAGGAGAAGTGACAATGCTGAAATCGAGCGTGGGGTGAAGGTGCTTCTTTTCTTGCATGACCTCTATATTTTGTGACTAGTCTGAAGACAGATTATGTTAAAACTCCACTTTGGCAAAAGCACTGAAGGAAGCAAAGAACTGCAACAAGAGATAGAGGTTGTGCTGGATCCTCTTCAGAACCAAGAAATTCCTAGAAAAGATGGGGATCAAAACACGGTGGCCTCAGGATCATCTGGTCTGGGCTGCCTGGAGATTTCACAGAAGCTAAGCTGATATACAGAACCTTCGGGGGCTACGACAGACACCGTAACGCGCCAGGTATCTCAGTGCTCATGTATCCTTCCCGCTCTACAACGCGAGACCTTATAGCCTAAAAATTCTAAGGAAGAAGAGACGGCAGAGATCCTCCAGCACCTGCTCTCCCCCGTGTAACTATTTTATTTCTTACTAGCCACAGGACCAGTATCCCCAGGGAGATGCCTATCTCTCCTTCTTCCCTAGCCTAAAGGTAGCAACAGCAGAATGTGCAAGCTCAGGCTGTGCGAGGACAGCTGCAACGCCAAACAATACCCGGCTGAACAAATCACTCCCTGGTGCTCTTTCAGGCACTGAGTGGGAAAGTGAAGTGGAGAGGCTCAATGTGTGGGGCTGCCCCTCCCCTGCAAATGGCACAGCTGCTGAAATGCATTTGTTTTTAGAAAGAGGAGAGAAAGAGTTTTTTTGGTATGCAATTCACAGAGCTTTGCTTTTTCCTTTTTCTTCCCTAATGTGAAAAGTGCTTTGTGAATTGGCCAGCTAAAATTATTTATAATGAGCTAATTTCCATAAAATTGGGCTAATTAATTTCCATGCTGCCTGATGAAAATTGCTAACATTGGCTTTTTACTGACAACTGAGGTCTTGCAGGCAGTCTCACACCCATCTGATTGGAAGGAGGTCCAGACAGGATCCTCAGCTAGTGTAAATCAGCAGATACCTACTAAACCAAACAGAGCAGTGTGCTCACTTACACAGGAAAAAAAAAACCAAAACCGTTTGGGCTGCTTTACATGGGGGTACTGTGTTACCTTCAATTAAGTGAATATATAAATAAAGTGGCACAATGGAAAGTTTGTTCTTCAATCTTCTGGAAGCCAAGCAAAGGCTCGGCTCAAAATGTAGTTACCCTCCACTGGATTTAGGGAACATACCAGTATTGGTGCAGAAGTCAACTGGGAAGTGACAGGAGGGGCAGCTCAAAGGGAAAATGAAAAATAACCTTACGGGAGCGCTTCAGCACCTTCGGGTTTCATAAACAGTCAAGGGACATACGCGTTTCTAACTGATTTGCATAAGAAAATTGCCACTAAAGGGATTAATATTACCTTTTTAAAAAGCATTTCACACAGTATTAGTAGACATGAGTCCAGCTATGGGTAGCCCTGCTGAGAACAGTTGACTCTGCAAAACAAAATGATGATGTCCTGCGCATCAATGGGATTTCACAGGTATAATTATATGCAATATTTGGCTGGTCTCAGAAGCAGGGAAGCGCTCCTCAAAGCATCTTTGTGTTACAGGCTACACTTTGACAATATTTTCTAAATCACGTTAAGGTTTAAGTCCCTAAGCCCACACAGCACCAAAGGCAACTACTGTGGGCATTTAGAAAGGTATTATTGAGTTGTAACACCAGCTTGAGATGCTTCTTGGACTCCTACAAAATATTCTATTGATATTCGCTTGTTATTCCCATCTGAACTCTTCCCTGGAAACTCACTGTCACACCTTCTGTAATGTCAACATCCATACCTCCAGCCTCCTTGACAACACAGACCATCCTTCCCCAAGAAAAAAATTGTTTAGGTTAACATTCTCGATCAACTTATTTGTTGTACTACAGTAGACCCAAGTAAAGCAAAATCAACCAACTTGTTTTGCATGTCTAAATACTTGTAAATGATACCATATCAAGCTAATTTTGCTTTAGGCTTATTAACACAAATCAAATTCGACACTCATGACATACCAAGCTAGTATGTAATATGGAAACATGTGATTTGCACTGACTGCTATAAAATACAGTCATTGTATTGTGCAAGATGTATATATCTTGCAAAAAACCCCACAGTGTTAGTAGTTGCACAGTAGCTGTAACTTATTGGACACTGCCTGAGTAATTTACCTGCTATTGGCCTCAGGCCTACACTTTCAAACGATCTACATATATTAGAGGGCAGATGTCTCAGCTTTCGAGTTTATCCTGTGCCCCTTCATCTTGCAGACCTCAGGCTCTGCAGGGAAATCTGTGGCTTCTGGGATACTTATTGCCAGAAACATCATGAGAAACATGGGGAGATCTGACTGTGGGCTACCACGGTCTCTTCTACAGTGAAGATCTCTGAAATACTCCGCATTGGTCAGTGAGATCAAACACAACAAGTCTGTATGCTGCATACAGGACAGGATGATCTCCCCTTCTATGGAGACATCACCCTGGGCAAAGGCTGCCCCGCGTCCAGGACTGGCAGTGCATGTCCTCTACTGAACAACGCCTGCCGGCAGCTGCAACACGGTGTCCACCTCCAAAATCCAGATGGTCAAACACTTGGGGAGGTGTGGCAGCAGGAGGAGGGGGGGAGTGATGTGTTGATATCCTGGAGTGTCTGTGCACTCCCCTGTCTGAAATAAATAAGGCCCAGCTCTCCTGGTGCCTCTGAGGGAAGCACTTTCTTTAACCTGTGTCCTCAAGGCTGACGTCTCTTCTTCAGCTTAGCCTATCATAAATGCTGATACTTCTGTTATTGATATAAATGCCAAATCCTTTTTTGCAAAGAACAATCCTTTATAGAAAGACCAGAGGTACTTACTGCATTGTGACACATACATATACATACATTGAATACATTGCATTTATAACATTGCTCAGTTTGCAAGTGTTTACAGTGTCCCCACCATGAGGAAATGCAACTCCATGACTCCTGCAACTTTAACATCCAGGACTAGTGGGAAGTGTCCCGGCCCATGGCAGGGGGGTTGGAACTTGATCGTCAAGGTCCCTTCCAACCCTGATGATTCTACGATTTTATGACTTATTCCCGTCTCTGACAACTCATGGGAACTTTTTAAGAACTCATTCAAAGGTTTCATTTCTATGCTGCCTTTATGCTCCTTCCTATTAGTCGAACATGCATTCCAGGCACAAACGCAGTATAGGGTTACGTGCACATATATAAAATATACCCAAAACTATGATATATGTCAAGCTAATATTTCTACCTTGTCTTATTTCCACTCTTGTCCATATAGAGGCACTTTATCCCACTGAAATATTAATTATGTTTTTTCTTTCCCTGGATGTGTCTACATTTGTCTTTTGCTTCTATTTACTGCTTTATGACAGCTCATGAAAAGACAGTCAATAATTCTGTTTTCCACTCCCAGGCAATTGGAATGGATAACTTGCAAGAAAAGAAAAGAAATTAAAAAGGTGTACAGAGCTGGAGAGGAAGACACGAATATTAGGCCACTGTTGTGGTGGATGACATTTTCCAAAGGGGCTCCTCTAATTGTTTTTTAGTTTTTAATTCAGTGAGGCATAACCTCAGCCTGGTTTTTGTGCAGGAGCAGAAGAATGCTCTTTTAGAGAGGGAAATAAGGCCCGTTGCTGTTATATGTATAAAAAACAAACCAAACCAAACAATTCTCTTGATGCAGCCATGACAGGCAAAACTGCCCAAGATTTTCAGGACAACTCTGGGTAAAGTCCTAAATGTTTGCAGTGTCTATAACACCCAGCAGCCTGGGCTGCTTCATGAGGCGTCCACGGTGGAGCTAGGAAGACAGATGCCTACATAGCAGGAGCAGCGGGGTTACGCAGAGAGGAGATGGGCACGAAAGGAAGAGGAGAAATGAGATATTCCAATGAATAAGTGGTGGGGAGGAGACTGATGGCAAATTTCTGCTCTGCCTCCAAATGTATAACCGTCACTGAAAAGATGCAAAAGCCACCAAATTTAAACCTGATAAATGGACATAAAAAAAAAGAATTCCAATGCCCAGTTAGCTGTGGTTCTCATCACTCTAAACTACCATTAAATTAATGCATTTTGAAAAGGATTTCAGTACGGATCCCACAACTGAAAGGACAACAAGAGTATTCTCAGGTATAACAGCAAATATTTAAAGGTGTCAATACAATCCCTCCAGGCCTGGGGCACAATGCTGTGCCAGCAATCAAGGGCAAGAAGGAGTTTTGCCTGTGGGGAAGGATTCTCTCTGCTCTGCTCCACTAGGCTGGCAGCCTCTTAAGAACCTTTCCTCTACTGCTCCCACTGTTTCCTGCAAGAAATAGCCAACCTCTCGTATCTTCATTTCCACATTTCAGTTGCTAGATTTGGTCCAAAATCATAAATGCAGAGCTAAAGAAATGAATGATGAGTATTTAAAAAACAAACAAGTTGAATCCTACAGAAAGAATCCACCTGAGTTTTGAGAAATGACTCCGGGTTGATTAACGGGACTGCTCGTATCAGTTGAAGTGTCTGCATTGTGGCAGCCGGTTTCACCCTGTCAGGATTTGGGAACCCCCAGACTAAGGGCAGCTCCTGAAGCTTAGATGAGCTGTGGCCATTCTTGAAGGGCCTCATTGTGATTACAGAACTGGATTCTTCAGCTCAGAAACATTGTCCTAGGTTAGTCCCGAAAGGTTTGCACAGCATCAGCCGGAATCCAACAGAAGATACTCTCTGGCCATCTGTCCTCACTGCACCCTCGCAGACTAAGCTTTCCTGCTTCACTTCAAGGCACTTTTCTAGAGCGCTATTGACATTACACATGGAAGCCTAAACAGACTGGTTAAAATAACAGGTCTTCCATTCCTGCAACAGAGGTGTTCACAGAAATACAATCAAATCCTTAAAAGAGAGAAGTGAGCTATTTTTTTCACAGAGCAAACTTCCCAAACTTATAAATTATAACAGCAAAGGACCAACCAAAGGAATATATCATTCTGCTCAATTGAACACTTTCTTTTCTGTAGACTGAGGCAAACGCATTCTAGAAAAATAGCAAAGTGCATAAAAATACTTTTTCCCCTCCATTTTTCCATTATTCCATTGTGCCTATAATTCGTTGCATATAGGATGTGTCACTTTAACTGTATTTTAAGGCTAATTTTTTTCATTCATATTCAGAAGACATAGGTGTCTGATTTTCATTCATTTTTAAGAGTAACTGAAAGTCTCCTCAGACATGCTGAAAGTCAGAGAGTACGCTGTGCTGTGTTAGTACCGGGTCACTGCAACGCAGCATGTTGCTAATATAGCAACTTAGTATACAGTAGGTTATTAAATAATAATGAATCAAGGTCCTAATCAATGGCATTTCAGATGAAGATGTAAAGACTTTAATCACATTTATTTACTTGGCTCCCAAGGTAGAGTCAGCTTAACACACTCACACATCCCCGTGCACAGTCATTGCAAGCTACAAAAGCTCCAGCTCCTCTTTCTCATCCTATCAAAAAATCCCAACATTGTCTGCAGGGTGCATTTAGGTTGTTCTTGATCAAGGTGGAACAAGGTCCCATCAACGCAGGACCTGAAATAGCTTCCTCTTGCCGTAACCTCCCCTCACAAATTTAACAATCTCCATCCACAAATTTCACTCACCAGATGTTTTCTCCAAAACCTTTGCCCTCTGATATTCAGACACCCTTTTTTAACCTAAACTCACTCCATTCACCCTTATCTAACTGCTCTTTTAGCCATCATACTACCTTTTACTCATTTGCATTTCTTCCTTCCCCACCAGCAAACTTACTTCCTTTCAGCCCTCTCTTTACTGCACTGAAGTGACTTTAGTTCAGCTAGAGAGGTTCTCAGCTTGCAACCAACAAGTGCACTGCACTTGGCCAGCTTTGCAGTCAAGCTCCTACAGCTCAGCTCACCCAAATCTCAATTGCTTACACTGATCCCACCTTTCTGTTACCATACAACATCTATTTCCACATCTTCCCCCAGAAGCATCTTTCTGCTGTGTGACATCTTTTGCCTTAAAATAATGTTTTAACATTTAATTTATTTCTTACTGTTTCTCTACTCAGTACTTTCGCTGGGTACAGTATTGCAGCATAATCATAGAATCACAGAATTGTCAGGGTTGGAAGGGACCTTAAAGATCACCTAGTTCCAACCCCCTGCCACGGGCAGGGACACCTCCCACTAGATCAGGTTGCTCAGAGCCCCATCCAACCTGGCCTTAAAAACTTCCAGGGATAGATCTTCCACTGCCTCTCTGGGCAACCTCTTCCAGTGTCTCACCACCCTCATGGTGAAGCAATTCTTCCTAACAGCCAATCTAAACCTACCCTCCTCTAGTTTGGATCCATTCCTCCTTGTCCTATCACTACCCAACATCCCAAAAAGTCCCTCACCAGCGTTCTTGTAGCCCCGCTTCAGATCCTAGAAGGCCACAATAAGGTCTCCTCGCAGCCTTCTCTTCTCCAGACTGAATAACCCCAACTCTCTCAGCCTGTCTTCATAGGAGAGGTGCTCCAGCCCTCTGATCATCCTTGTGGCCCTTCTCTGGACACATTCCAGCATGTCCATATCTTTCTTGTAATAGGGACTCCAGAAGTGGATGCAGTACATTATGCCTATAAAGCCTGCAAAAGGATGCAATACCTGAGTAAAATGTAGTAAGGCATAAAACTGAACTGTAAATCAGCACATCATTAAACAAACTGACCAAACCACTCCCACTCTTGCCCTAATTTCATCAGAAACTATGCTGTCGATGATAACAATCCATGTGAGGTGGTTTGGTTTTCAACAGAAAACTATCCCGAGGTGAAGGAGAGAAGCTAAGCCAAAAATTAAAACAAATATTGTCAGCAACACCATGAGCTCTCCAGGGAGGCACGCAGATCACTGTCGTCCAGAAAGTGTCGGCCATGAGGCTGTCCTGAGGGACCAAGGATGGAGGCAAACCCACCCTGGGCTATTAGCATGTGTCATGGTTTCAGTTTAGACTTGACTGGGAGATACCTTGATCAAAATTATCGATGTGTCAAAATTTGCGCAATGAAATAGGAATCACATCTTACAAGGTTAGTATAGACATACACGTAAGCGTAGGTTCGTGGTTAAGTGCACCCACGTGTTTACAGCACTTAAAGCTTGGATATGAAGGAGAAACTCTTACTCTGTTGTTTGGGGGAGGGGGGAACAGACACAAAGCTGGATATTTAAAAGTACCATTTATGTTGCCATAACTTGCTACACAAGATACAAGAAGTTCCTTATTAGCTTCGTACAAAGCTGAAACTAACAGTCCATTTCACCAGCAAATGAAAAATCAAACCCTGATGCATCACACACACACACACACACTGCTCCCCCACCAAGCACTGCTCCTTAATCCCAAGCAGCTTTTTGCTACAGCGTAAATCAAATTGCACAGGCGGGATCGATCTCACATCCCTCTTCGAGACACGTCAACATGAAACCACCGACCCTTAAGTCATAGTGCAGCAGCTCCCCCCCCGCTGCGGCCGCAGCCTTGCCGATCACTGCTGTGGGTGATCTGGAGACCAGACAGCTGGGCATGGGGTAGATGCAATCCAGTTAAGCAAAAGTTCTAGCCTGGAAGCTTCGTAGCGAGAGCCAGTGTAGCACTCCTTTTTCCCAGGGCTTTGAGGGTAGCAGGAGCGAGAAGACGGTACAGAAGCAATAGAAGTGCCCGGCACCAGCTCTGCACCTCCATTTGTGCCCCAGCAGGGATGCCCTTGGCAGCCCCCCAGCACCCCAAAAGCAGTAACACGGGCAGACAAAAGAAACTCAAGTGCACTTTGGGCACTGGTTTCACTCCAGAACTTCTCCCATGAACCAGTTCCGCCCACAGTGAAGAAGTGTCTTTGATCAGAGGTTATTCTGCAGCAGCATCCCCTGCCTTTTAGTCCCAGACACCTGCCTGCCAATTGACTGCCTCCACAGCACGGAGGATCCTGGAGGGTCTGCAGGATAAACGACTGAAATAAAATAACGACCGACACGCTGCCGGTCTATTTTGCTGTGCGCACCCCAATAGCCTTCCCCCGCTCAATAAAAGACGTACAAGGAAATAAGAAAACAACAGTATTATTTATAGAGAGTATCGCCTTCTGCGGCAAGTGCAGGAAGACGGCCCCAAAGAGAGGAAGGCATGTCCTTCAATATTTAACTTCTTCACTCTTTGTTCTCTGTCTCAAGTTGAACAATACGTTAATTACCTGATGAAGCGTTATAATTACTTTAACAGCTCTGCTCTTAGTTATAATTACTGCATCAACACTTTCTTTTTCATATGCTTCAATCTATACCTATTACATTGTCATGATGAAGACACATTAACATTATAATACCGTATAATTAGCTGATGAGCAATTAAATTATTCCACTGCTCTTGTTCCTCTTTGCCAAGAGGTTGCTTTCCAAGCACTATTATCTTCTTTTTCTCTGGTTTGCTTCAGAGGTTGGGTTTTTCCTCCATTTTAAAAAAGGACCTCATATACTTTATTCAAGCAATTTTGTTTAAAATTCCAAGAGAGTATAGTAGTTAAGGTTTTAGGAGAAGCTAATTTGTTTAAAATATTTTAAACTTCTTCCCTCTCAAATTTAAACTGTTTTTGTTTTCCAAAAGCTGCCTAGAATAGCAAAAGCACCTGAGAAACACTTGTGTAAAAAAAAAAAATAAAGGAATCATTAATTGTTCCTTCAAAACACTTTGAACCACATCATGGGATTCAGCTAATAGGGAGGAAATGGGGAAAGAAACCAACCAAACAAACGGTTTTGTTTTTATTCTTATATTTACGTTACTTTACATGTCAAGGAAATAAATCAGAAGTATCTTTAGCACTGTGTTTTTTTACCACCCTAAAGAAAAATGTTGATAATAAACTGAGCGCAACTGTTCAAGAAGCCCGACTCAGCCTGGACAGCAGCACTGGCACATTCTCATGGTGTACAGGACATCTCCTAAGGAACCCTGCACAGTACCCACTAACACTGGGTAGACTTTTTTTTGATCTCTAGCACTTGTCCTGATTCTTAGCCTGCCTTCTAGGTCTCATCCGCTTTATCCTCTTCATTTGATTTTTGTGGCTGAAAATCCCTCATTTAGTTTTCAATCAGCACGAGCGATTTGTGTATTATTGTATAACCTGTCCCCTCTCACTCTCCTGGCTAAAATCATTTTAATATACTTGTAAAATGTCTACAGCATTGCATGAGTACACCAGTTTTAGGTGGTACTGGGCTGTCTAGCTCCCATTTTTGGATTATTTCTCACTTCTTTTTGGCCACTCTTTGCTGTCATGGCTGTTGCTCTTCAATCAACACAATGTAGTTAAACAGTTCTTTCAACATAGTAACACAGAAAAATGAACCAAGTTCCTTGGGAGGCTGACAGAGCAGAGCCTGGTGAGGTCTGATCTGACCCCAGATGCTCGGGGAGCAGTCTATGACCGAACAACACTGACCCTGCCCATTCACCTACCAAGCTTTCCACAGGCAGCGGTTCTCCATCTCTCTTAGTACCAGAAAACCTCCATTTCCATCTGAAGAGAATGACAGGTGCTTAAATTCATGCCCATAAGTCGCTGTGTTGGTTAAATTCCTCCATTTCAGACCTACTCCGAGTCTTCTGCTATCTACCGTAACAAAGCCAAATTTCTCATCTTCACGATCAAGCTGTTATTGGGAAAAATTCCTGATTTGCTGTAGGCCCCAGCCCTTGAAGTGCTCAAGCCCATCCTTGCCTTCACGGCCACCCAAGAAAACACTGAAGGACCTGACTAAATTTGTTCCACTAAGGATCACTAAAAATGTATGGCATCCGGATAAACGTCCAGAGGATGGAAAGTTGGCATGAAGGAACTTTTGTTGACTCTATTCTGACGGCTCCCTGTCTCTGCAATGCCTGCATCCACCTCACTACTAACAACGCACTCAACAGTGTTCAGCATCCGTCCCCGGAAGCCTGCCTTGGTCCTGCTCGTGCCCATCGCTGCCACCTCGGCTCTTCACCCTCCAATGCAGGGACAAGTTTCCACATGAGTGGTTCGCTCACATGAAGGGCTAGAGTTTGCTCACTTCCCCCCTGCATTAGTCCTAATGCTTCTGGGTGAGGTGTGAGACATTGAAGGTTTTGCCAGATGGGAAAGCACCAGGAAAAGCAGCATTTATCCTCTCTGATGCTACTGCTGCTTTCCATAGTGCTCAGGATAAACTGTGTTAATCCCAGACAGAGGGACTGATGGCTCAGCTCTTGTGGTCACTCAAATTCAAGACCAGTTTTGGATGCTTCATCTGCTGGTAACTCTCCCGCATTTAAGTTATATTTAATCATACAGATCAAGGATACGTTATTTGTTTTAACGTTGTCTTGTTTTCCGGGAAAACTCCTATTTATTTTTTACAAAGTTCTTTGCAGAGATAATGCAAAAACACAAGACAGCGCTGCAAGACAATAAACAGAGCTGAAAAGCAGCACACGGGCTGACCTTTTCCCACCCCCTAACTGCCCCACAGCCCCATCTCTGCAGACGCAGGTCCCAGTATCGCTCGCACGTGGTTGTGCCTCCTGCACCACAACCCTGACAAGCTCCACGCCGGCCCCAAAGGAGCCATGGGCTGCTGATGCCATCCGGGCACTGGGAAGCTGCCTCACACGTGAATAAGGGAGAACAGGAGTATCGTGAACAGGCGGTGATCAGCACAGCGCTTTGTTTTTCTTGATATCTCTATCTGCTGGAGCAGAGATAGAAAGTTCAACATCTTGGCAATGTGATGTTGTTTCAGGCTTTTTTTGGCAGCACTCTTCCTAAAAAAGCCACTTGGCAGATGTGGCAAGAACATAGCCAGCCAGCTCGTTTGTTTAGCCTCAATCCTTACTCATCGTCCAAGGACTTTGCACAAGCAACGTACGTGCATCGCACAGCCAGGATTTATTACTGCAATTCCATTTTTAGCGAGTTCCAGAGAGACTGCCCTAGCACAGGGAGCTGGCACAGGTACATCCTTAATACCATCGGACCTAGCACCTTCATGCAAAGGTCTCTCCACTAGCTGCCTCCAGAAGAAAAGCTCATCCTTTAAAAGGGTTCTAGTGTCCCCCTGCAGTGAACATGACCCTAGCAGTGCTGCGGTCCGGCTCTCCCATATGGTCAGGGACACAGCTTTTCTTATAGCATTGACTGAATTCAGAAAAAAATTACCAGCATATCCTGGTATCTGCTGGGGTCACCATCTACCACTGAACTGCTGAACTTTATGTTTAGTTTTTGGAAGAAGGGTCGACTTGAGTCCCTGCAGCTATGTTGGACTCATCTGACCTCTCTTTCCCCTCTTCCCAACAACAGGCTTTCTTTTCAGCGCTTGCAGCTTTTTGGCTTTAAAAACCATCTCATCATTTTTGCCCTTGCTGTTTATTTCACAATGTTATTTTAAACTGTTTGCACATGGCCCCTGGTATCTCAGCGGGTGAGCACTTCACAAATGAAATGATGAGGAGGGTTAAAAGGATGCAACTTGGTAATTCACACTAGTAGCAGCCAGATGTCTTATTGCCTTAGAAAGAAACAAAAAGGAGAAAACAGATCATCCTCATGTGGGTTTAGTTGTACATAGAACACTTTAAAAATGAAAGTAAAATAATATAGCAGATGCAAAAACTGAAAAGCTTAACACAAGCGAGCTGAAAACCGAATGCGCAAAGAAGCAATGGAACACGTGCTCCCTCTCGCTATTCTCCATCATCGGTACCTGCTCTCAGTAAGGTTTTGGTAGCTTAAACCTCACCTCAAACCAACAGCTTAGGCATACTTTTTTGGTAAAACAAGAAATTATAAATAAGACATGCACACCTCTGCAGCACAGGTTACAGGAACGGAGGGACTGGATGGGAAGGGTGGATCCCGCATGGAAAGGATGGATCCTGCCTCAGTGCACTTCACCGGCACTTCTGTGTTAGGACTGCTGTAAAAAGTTGAATGTATAGCTTGTCTTTGCAAAGAAAAAGCAAAAACGGTCGAGAAAGCCATGGGTTGGATAACACGGCGCTTCTTTTACAAAATAACACACTGCTGTACTGTGGCATTTAAAATGAAATTATCACACGTGGTATCCAGCTAAGTACAATTCCAAGCCAAAAAGGAGCTACAGTTCCCAACTCTCCCGCACCGTGGCAGGAAGGAGAAGCAGCAGCACTTGCACAGGGGATCCAGGCTCCAAGGAGGAGAACCAGAGGGTCCTTTGCATTTTTACGTGATCCTCTGACACTGAACTGACCTGTCGCAGCAAAAAGCCTCATCTTAAGATCACATAATTCACAGCCATTTGATAAAACACAAATCAAATTATTTAAAAGTATCACTCCCTATTTCTAATCCCCAGCTGAGCTGCTGTTTGGGAATACCATACAATAGCCAACATTCAGGGTGTCTCAGCATCTGGCTGGGAGCTTGAGAGAACTGTGGCCCCACTGGAGCCTGGAGGGCTGGATCAAAATATCCACCTCTCCAAAGACCCCAGAGCCAAGTCAGCCTAGGCTCAGAGCTGGGCATGGCCCCTCTGTGCCACCAAGACTTGCACACATGTCCGAGCGCCAGGAAAAATGACACTGCCATCTCACACCAGCAGGGGTAACCTGGTGGATATAAAAATTGTGCCAAAGGCTTCACAGAAGAAGATCTTTTCCTTTACAGAAACTGTGAAATGCCATAAAGCATTATCAGGAGCACACATCTGAGAGAGCCAGGTTTATCTGTGAGGAATGGAGGGGGAAGCAGCCGTGCACGAATCTCAGGACTGTAAATGCGATCACCTTCTAAAAGCCATCTGGAGCCTAGTATTAAGCCTAAACCTACTTCTGGCTCAGAAGCAATAAATAAAATAGCAAAATAGTCCAGGTAGTGGACAAGTTTAAACTTGTAGGAAAAATAAAAAAGTGACTTCAGTATCTAAAGGGGCGTATTCTTTTTTTTTTCTCTCCATATTTAATAAAGAAGAAAGACTTTTCACTGAGAACCTGAGTTAATGCTCCTTGAAGCCAATTTTCCACTGAATTTCACAAAGCTGGGGATTTTGCTCCTGGTGAACTTGGTGGTAGTATCAAGAGTGGTCTCTTCAAACAGACAGGTTGCAATCTTAATCATGCCTCTGTATTCACTTAACCCTTTGACATGATACAGGAAAAACAGTCCTCACAGAAGCACGGGGACTATGATCCCCCTGAAATCATACTGAAGGTTAAGTCTGTGGGGTCTCAACTCCATGAAAGCAGCTGCTTAGAAGATAAAACCTTGCAGAGCATCACTGGCATCAGTCAAGCTCAGCTAATTTATACTGGCAGTAGACCTGGCCTTTAGCATCTGAAGGTATTTACTGAAATTCTAACAATCACTTAGTTTCGACAGAGCTTGTTATGTTCAGTACTGATAGTAGGATAGGGGTGGTAACGCATCCAAATCAAATCAGGATATGTATTTTTGTGGTTCTAGAAATTATTTAGATTGGACAGAGCTAATAATGCTAGAGTTTAGCCACCACTGGAACGCTGTGACTCCATTTCAGGCCAGTAAGGCAGGAGAAAGCGCTCCACGCGGAGAGGTTCAGTGAAGGTAGGATAAGAAGAGCTTCAGCTGTGTAGCTGGCAACTACACCAGCTGTGACAAGAGGCAAAATCAAATACATCCCTGGGCCTACCTGTCCTCTTCTTATGCCCCAGCTACAACTCCTTCCTTCATCTGGAAAGACTGTAAGCTGCTTATTGGGTTTCTTGGTCTTGGCACGAGTTCTTTGACAAGGGCTGAGGTTGAGTAAGAGAGTGCTATGCCAGACTCATTCTAAGATTAAAAAATCGAGAGTTTTCAAGGATGACATGTACATATTCATGTGTTCTGTCCTGTAAAAAACAAAAGCAATGTTGGAATTGCTTTTACTTTTTCTCGTAAAGCTGTAACTGAGGAGTAGGAGAAGTAAGCTAAATAGTCGACAGAGATCCCGTTCACTTCTTCATGTGTAACTCCCTGAAATAATTAACCTGGGAAAGGGAGGGACTCCTCAAACCTGTCATTCAAAGGGAATTTCTTTCACAGCATATCAACTCTTCTCATAGTACTACTAATTTTAAGTAGAAATCTCATTCTTTATGGAAAAAAACCCAACAACCAACAAAAAAAAACCCCTCTCAACTATCTCAACACAAGATACCTACGCTGAGCTTTTAGCACAATTTTCATCAGAAGATCAAGGCCTCACCAGTGTGTCAGACGTCGTTACTTTCCAAGACACAGGAATCCACTGACCATATGGTCTCAGAGAGCTGGAGAAAGAGGCAGCTGTCAGGCAGCTCTTTCCATCTCCACCATTTAATACACGGCAGTGTGCCTTGGCCAATACTGTCCCTTTCAGCTTCTGCCATGGGGGAGTCAGAAAGCCTGGAGACAATAAACGCTGAAACCAATGGGGACAGACATTGCCCCTCCTTTGGGATCAATGGGAAAAGCAACTGAGGCTGGTGACCAGAGTACAGCAGCTGCCACCGAAACAAAATGCAAATCCGTGTCTCGACGGCATGGGAGAAAGGTCTGCTGGCACAGTCAAGGACAGCATGTGTGTGGGAAACCAAAGACTCCAGGAGAAACTGAGGAAAAGTAAAATGCAAGGCGAAAGCCCCTGTAACTGGAGAAAGCCCAGTCCCATGCAAGGTCGGCACGTGCTGGGCTGAGCAGGGACTGCTGGGTGAAGCTTGGAAGAGTAACTAAAGCAATTACCTCCTCTGATTTTTGAAATTCCTTCTGTGTTTAGAGAAAAAGGGCTTTGGGCAGCGACAGATGGTCCCTTGTGAGTCTCGCTGTGTCGGTTTGAGGCTTTGGACATGTCCTGCCAGCCCGTCTGTGCTACGGCCCTGCAGCAGCGGTGTCAGCAGAAGGTGACCAGGGGCCAGCGCTCATGACCCAGACACATCCCAGGTGGAGAATGCAGGCTCTTGACTTAAGCTGCCAAGAGAGATGGGCTTTCACTCAAATGTTGGACAAAGCAGATTTCAGCCTGAGCCGGAGGGGACTCTGCTAGTGGGACAGGCAGCTGGAGGTAGACATGTTTTAAATGGGTGCACAGCAAAATGCACCATAACAGGGCTGTCTAAGTCCTCAGCAACTTTCATACAAATAAACGTAATTAGGAAAAAGCATTAAAAATGCCTGTCTTCAAAATCCATCTCTCTTCCTGGACAAAAAAGTCGCTGGAAGTATGGGCAATGGCTTAGACTTAGGAGGGCAGCAATACTGAGGATTCTCTCTAGCATGCATCGACACTGCCCAGGCACAGAGGAAAACACAATTCCAGAGAGGATGCAAGAACTGCATCGCAGCACCGCAGAGATGGCGTCATACCACAGACATGAACCCAAAACTAAAGCAGGGGTGGCCAGCTTGTTTTTCTGGCACCTCCAGACTTGAATTCCTACCTTCACCTGGAACAAGCCGCATGTGTGCGTGGATGCACAGAGTATCACACACACTGCATTGCTTGCTTTCAACCTGGAAGCCTTCTGGCAACGTTATAAGCAAAACATTCCACTTAAAAAAAGCTAATAACCAGGCGCTTAGCACCTATTTGAACGTGCCACATCATTCCCTCACCAAACAGCGTGCCCCTAATCAGCATGCCTCCTGACAGGTTTATACCGTAATTGATAAAATTAGACAAAGTACTATTGTGCCGAATGGCAGTATAATTTAAATTTCTCTACTTAAAAAACTGCTAGCTCTCTCACAGCAAGTACTGTACTTGAAGTAAGCATGTTACTTTTATTTTCCTACTTTCCTATTGTGTCAAGTATTTTCTTGTGCCTAAGCTGACTCCCAGGTCTATTCTGTTCTGTAACCCTTACCCATCACCATAAATCTGAATTGAGGCACTTGAATATCATGTTACTCAATACAGCATCTTCCTTTATGCCTGCTTATACATAACCCCCAGCAATCGAAAGAATAGCCCTCGAGAAGAATATACCAACACACAGCTGTAATTGGAAATGCAACAGGAGAGAACAAAGAGAGAACTGACAGTGCCCGGTACCACGAAGCAATAGGAAATATCCCAAACACTTAACTATACCCTCGAGAAGCGGGGCAGAAGCGTTGCCTTTGCCACAAGTGTAGGACTCGTAACAAAGACGATGCTCATGGCTTCCTGGGGACAAAGAGGAGCTCTGCAAGGAAAACTCTGCTCTGCCTGTCAGCTCACCCATGCTGCGGGGAGAATAAAAAAATTCGCACAGAAGCGGGGACGAACCAGTAAGAAATATGCAACGTTGAGAAACGGCAGTCCAGAAAACATGGTGTCTTAGGGAACACTATAAAAATGTGTAGCTGTACACTCTGAATACGCAAACTTAATAGAAAGCGCTATGTTAAAACTTGCCCCAGCTTTTAAATTTTCCTTCTTCCTAAGCCATTTGCTTTTGAGTATTCCTTACAGGGAGAAATAGGTGTGTTTCACATCACGTACACTAATAGCAACGTTAAAAAACACACCCAGCATACATCGCTGAATTAACTTTTATAGTCTTTTCTTGCATTTTAACATCATTTACCGCGATGTTAGTGCTACTGTGTTCATACAAGGTGATACGAATCAACCTGACCGCAAAATCACGTTTTCACTTTTCAGCCACTCAGAGATCAAAAAGTGAAGTTTTCAGGTTTGCACTGACTGACACAAAATCCCCAGCTCACATCGATATGTTTCTGTGAAAGATGCTGACAAGGCAAAAATCAGCATTTCCTAACAGCAGCAGAAATTTAAAAAATCCCTAATTCACTGCTTCGTGAGAGGAAACAGAAAAAGCTAACTGGAATGGCAACAGCCTCCAGGGGAAAGAGCTGTCGGCATGGTGCCCTAGGATAGGGAATCCAAGAATGTGATCTGGATTTAGGAAAAAAAAATGAGGGAAGGAAAGGGAAGGCCTTTCGAGAAGAAATAGAGGAGCCCCTTCCCGGGGAGGGATCCACACTGACCGGTGGCAGTTTTCTGTATTCCTCCCAGGCTTTCTGCCCTTGCTTCCATCTTCTGTAGGCTTCCTTTTTGTGTTTGAGTTTTTCAGGAGCTCCTTGTCCATTCACACTGGCTTCCTAGCATTTTTGCCTGACTTCCTCCTTGTTGGGGTGCATCAATCCTGAGCTTGGAGGAAACGATCCTTGAATATTAAACCAACTTTCTTGTGCCTTTCTTCCCTCTATGGCTTTATCCCATAAATACTCTCTTGGCATTGCTTTTCCATGCAAACAATTGCCATACATACCTCAGGCACACATAGCTGCGATCACGTATCCCTGGCATCAACTACAGAATGTGTGGTCTAAATCTTCCACAAGTCCTACACCACAGTTAGCAGGCATGATTGGCAGTTGTCAGAAAATGCTCATTTTCAGCCTACCCACTGAAAATGCAATGTCCTTTCTGAAAGATACAGATGAAAAAAGTATTTAAAACTCAGTGTTAGTTAAACACACCGTTGGGTCTATGTCTTTTACTGTGCCTTAGCACCACCTCATTCAGTTAAAACAACAAACCAGATTGTTCCTTTTGGACTATATCATAGATATGAAAACATCCATTCGGCTGAAGCAGCTGATTTTCTGTGATTTATTGCACCTTACTTATTCAGATGTAGCTGATAATTGATTTAAATGAAATCTTTTTAAGACAGTTGACACTGACACCAGAAATCACGCATTACCATACATCTGAAAAACATCTGTGAGTATAAAGACTTCAATGTGGGAACGGTGGCCAAGGAAGGGCAATGCATCACCGGACTGCAAGCGGAGCTTTTGCCCATTATCTATCATGCAGCAGAGATGATCTACATTATCACCTTCCATGAACCTGCAAGGAGCAGAGCGCACAGGTGATCAGCCGCCCCAAATCTCCTACTTGCAAGGAAACTGGGGGCTGTGCTCAGCCATGACAGCTGCGGAGCTGCCCCTCCATCTCTGCTTGGCAGCTTGCTCACAAGCATGACGTTTGAGCAAAACTACCACGCCTCTGGAAAGCAAACTGGGATTTTAATTTCAAGACCAACCTGCGCAGGTGTTTGAGGGCTATGCTGGAGGTTTATGGGGAAGGAGTAGAGAAGAAACAGCAAGGTGAAATACGAGGAGGGAGAGATGGATGCAATGCTTCATTTACGATAAGAGCGTAAGAGAGAAGAGCATTAACAATTTGAACACAAAGTCAGGAGGACAAAGGTGACTTGGCTTTGGCCATAGCAATGACCATCAAACTGAAGTTTTGGAGTCAAGGAAACACATGATTATGTTCTCAATGTCATGATGATTACCAGCTCTTTCTTTAAGGGCTGTGTATGCCAAGCATGCTCCAACTATCCGCACAGCACTTCCATCCTACCTCTCTAATTGGTCTAATCATGCATTTCATTATTAAGGAAATTTCTAATGTCGCACATTGTATTAACCCAAGTCTTTCAATTTATGTTCTTCCTCACTTTTCTCAGCTAATAAAAGAAGAGCAAGGAGGAAGGAGAAAGAAACTTTCCATGTTCTACACTGTCAATATTTAAACGAGCTCTGGGTAGCCTTTGAAGTTCACACCTCCCAGACCTAGTGCAACTTGATTTCATTTTTACCACGGCTACAGCTTAGAAACAATTTCTCTAAAGATGGGACACTGGTTTCCAGCGGGATGGCTGTAAACAGGCAGTTTGGAAATGTCTACAGCCTCACTAGCTCCCTGCAGCCTGGCTAGCTCCCATCAGAAGTGAATGAGTAACTTTGTTGTCAATTATCACCTAAGTCATAGGGCTGATCATTTCCAGCTTGTAAATTCACTAGAAATACCTCACTTGCCCTTTCCCTTCTCACAAACTCCACAGTTCACTGATTTAACGGATTTGCCTGTTCATTTGTTGTCAATAGCTACTAGTTTTGTGCCATGGCCTTAAGTGGGCAGAGGACATTGTCCTGTTGGCTCAGCTCAGTGAATCACTGTAACTGATGTCTGCTTAATTAGGTTGAGAAAGCAGCAGTATCTTGCCTGCTTATCTAGAGGGAAAAAATTCCCTAGGGCAAAGCATCATGGAAGTGGCTTATAACCAGATCTGTCCCACTCTGCAATTGCTCGGGAAGCCCTTCTAAATCCTCAGCAAGCACCTCAAGTCACATAGCAGCACACTGCAAAGGCAGGATCAAGTGCAGAGTAGCAGCCACCAGCATGCATAGGAGGACAAGATAAGCCCTTGAGACACCCCAGCCCAAATCCCTGCAACGGGGTGCTAACACCTGCAGAGACAAAAAGCTCCTGCATCACTGCAGATCTGGATAACTATACTTTATCCTGACTCGGTTGGACAGTGGTGACATACAAGCATGGAAGTGCTCTTTTCTAATCTTGCTGAAGATGCTTCTCTCTAAGTGATAAGACAAGATCAGTGGTGAAGGTATTCATAACTGGAACCAAATATCCATTATCTGACTTTTGGCGACTTCCTTGGCATGGCTGTTATGCTTCCTAATAACTTTACAGAGCTCAGAGCAATTTAAACTGAAGGTGTTATTTTAAGCAATGTGATACTAAACACGTTTCTGCCACCAAGAGTCTGTCTGACACCTCACGGCAGCTGTTCAAAAAGCTTGTCCCTGTCTGCGCTGACCATACACCATAACAAACACCCACTTAGTTAAGACAATAAAAAACACTCCTCACATTCCACTGAAGATAGAACGTCACTTATTGATCATTAATTAGAGCAGGTCCCTTTCTCACTGATGTGTGTCTTAAGGGACTATCATCTGTGCTGGACGGCCACAGCTGCTTTTCACCCAAGGCTTTGTGAGCATCAGCAGCTGATGGAGGTGTGTGCTGAAATATGTATTAATGCGATTTTTCTGCAGCTCTGGAGAAGAGGAGAGAGGGAGAGAAGGAGAAAGACACAGAGACAAGATGGCCCAGACCACTGACAGTGGCCAAACATCCTGTGGCCAGCATCCAGGTCCCAGGCAGCGCAGAGGCCCCGACAAGCAGACGCGGCAGGTTCGAAGAGCCCCCAAATAGTAAAAACTAACTGACAGCCCTCAATGCTAAGCCGGAATAAAAGTGAGCGTGCTGTTAAACACAACAAGAGGTAGCTAGGGCTGTGTAGCAGGACAAGCTTACTAACAGCTTACTTGGAAGACAGAGGTCTCTCAAGAGCATCATGCATGATCCCATGATGCGACTCAGGCCACTTAGCTCCTCCCTGGCCCTTGGAGTAAAAACCTTCTCAAATGCTAAATGTTGCCTAAACACAGATAAATTTAGGTGCTCAGATTGACTGCTCTTTGCCACAGCGTGATTGACAGCTTACAGAAGCTAGGGAGAGAATTAATGTGTTTAAAAGTGCCACAATAATCACAATATATTTACATTTTTCTGACACGTTAGTCAAACATTTATCATTTTTTAAAATGCAGCTACGATACTTTGTCTAAACTGTCATGAGTCACAATGTAATTGCATGGTAATCATATGGCAATTAATTTATATGATATTCATTTGAAACAGAGAAGAATTAAGCTTGTGATAGCGTGCAAAATTAACAGGCACACGAGACATGGAATGGAAATTATACCACTGGAAAAAAAGTACCAAAAAAAAAGTAGGAAAATAAATGTTAGAATCAATGTTTAAACAAATTGTTCCAAGCTTGAGGGAAAAGCTATGAGACTGAATAATCCAATTTTTTGTTTTCGAATTTCTTTCTGAAACAATCTCTCTAAAGTTTTCTTTCTTAACTTCAGTTTAATCATTTCCGTCCATCATAAAGGATCATTTTAATTTTCCCACAACATGTGTTTTAACAGTTTCCAAACTGAACTACGTAAGGAAAACAAAATGAACCGGAGGCCAACAGGCTAATGCAAGGGACCCATTTTGTGCTGTATTTTAGAATTTCAGGTCTCCAGATCACTGTCAGGACCTGTGACAACAGATGCACCAATTCTGCAAGTAACGGTGATGCTCACACACTAAATAGAAAATCAGTGACAATATCGAGCTCTCCTTGCTTCAGAGACCTCCAGGTCTGCAATTTCCGTTTCTAATTCAGTAGCTAACTCCAGGTCAAAGCTCACCGCCGTCGGCACTGTGCTCTGGTCACCGAGCTGAACCCGATGGTGAAGGGAAACTGCAAGAGGGACGATGGTTTGGGCACAGTTTTGATACTGTCTCTGTCCAAAACTCGGGAGCAGAGTGAGGAATGACAGGAGAGCAAAAGAGATAAGCTAAAAAACCAGGAGAGACCCACCAGAAAAGAAGATCTGAACTTACAAAAGGCAACAGAGAGTAAATAATAAAATATGAAAACTACTTCACAGTGAAGAAAATTAAGATGCTCAATGTGGTGAATTATTCCATTTACAGCTTCCTTTTAAAAAGTTATACTAATTAATGACTTCAGCTAATCTCATTCTTATTCACAAGACAGCCTGTATTTATTTTGCAAAGAAAATGTTTAACTGGAATAGTCTATCGAGGTCTTCCTAACTCATCTTCAGCAGTTGTCTTGGGAAACAGCACTGTAGTCATATTTAATACATGCACTGTGTACAGCAACTTTTGATGAAAAGGGGAATAAAATTATACAATTATTGCATTAATTATACATTATACATTTTTGTTCAGTGGCCCTTAGTGCTTTTCAGTATAGCTGGGTCACCTGGAGAAAAACCGCACCGCAAAGCTTTGTCACTAACACTGCAACGGGGACACCTTGGACATTGCAAGCAGCTGGTAAGAATGAAACCAAACATTTACCTGAAAACAAACCCCATTAAGTTGGTGAGGTGGGGTACAGGGGTCACGCAGGTGGCTGAAGCACCATCTTCCCAGGAATCCCCTTAGCCTGCGTGGGCCAGCATCTTGGAAAGTACTCTGAAGCCCAAACATAGCCCAACCCCTCACCTTGGGATGCTATTGAAGCACATCCAGAGCTGTTGCTTTTTATACAACAGTTTAAGTCAACCTGCTATAATTTGTCCCCGTCGCTTGTGGTCCCAGTAACCAGCCGGGCCACCCACCGCTGGGCTGTCCTTGGCTAAATCACTAAATGAGCTGGTCTGCACAAAGGAAAACAAACCCTTTCATGAAGAAAGAGCAGAGGAATGGTGGCTGGTACTGCCCTGGGAAGATCCAACTACAACCACCACCAGAAGATGGTGGAGGAGGCACTGGATGCCATGTGGGACAGGATGCTAACAGAGACACAAGGGACCCTGCGAAAGAGGATTAAGCTGGGAGTTTGCAACTGCTTGGGGCCTTTTGTACTTGTTGACATAGAACTCGGTGCCTCATTTGCACACACGTATAATGAGTCATGAATCTCCGGCTGTCCACCAGTACAGAGCAGAGGTGAGCTCATTCAGGCCACAGATGACAAATGACACCTGACAATGTCCCATCACTTCTCAGATATCACAACTTCATTGCTAGCCGTTACACTACAGAGCCACTCCCAGGCTCCTCCTCTGCACCACAAGGAGGAAAATAGATATTTCAAGCTCCTAATCCCATTTACTAGTGTTTTTTCTATTTGTGTGGAGTAAATACGCCAAGTATTAGACAAATAATAATAATAAAATAGTAATTACCTAATGAATTCTCTGATTGATTTCATAAATGCTCTTTAAACAGAGAGGAAAATGGCATCATAAATAATATACAAATTTTCATGTGTCTAGCACTGTTTGCTGAGACAGCTCCGGTATGTCTACAGGTACTGTGCCTGCCAGGAACCACTGATGTGAGTTTTGCTGTGCTGTTACTCCATCTGATGCAAGGCCTGGTGTTTTAGGAGCAAGGTGGAGGGTGTATGAAGGAGATGAGGCAAAGGATCCCGAGAGGTAAGACAGCTGCCCCAAAAACCCATCAACATCCACAGGCACAGCACGTGTAAGTTAAATCGCACTGAGTTTGTGTTTACAGACAGGCAGAGAGAGACTTCAAGTGGTTTAGCCTTTTCTGAAACCTGAAGGCCCCTCAGGTTCAAGTTCAAACGCAAGAGAGCTGCTTCGTCTAGGCACAAGCTGGCAGCCCCGCACGGCACAGTGCACACACCTCTCGCTCTTCTGAGTCTCCCCAACACGCGCAGCCTTCTCCAGGCTCTGCAGCAGATCTGTCCTCCTCTCCTTGGCATGTGCCTGAGGCAGCCAAGCTCACACGAAAGGCTTCAGCTGAACTTTGTGTTTTGTTGCATGCTGCCCTCTCTGTCTCCAGAGCTAACCTCCGGGAAGCACACGTTCAGCTTTCACATCATACCTATGTGAGGTGCACATTGAGCAGGCTGGGAAAAGTGTCAGCAAATAAATTATTTATCATATTATTGAGCGGGTTTAGTTTGGTTGATCAATGTGAAGAAACCCCAAATGATCTGAAATGCTTAACACAGCAAAATTCTTGGATCCACCAGATCAGTATGCTGATCTTTGCAAGGACTGGATTCTTCTCAGGCATTTGGAAGATTTCAGGCTGGAAATGGAGGATGAGGTCCTCCACCTCCCATGCTTTTTGCCACCTTTCCTGTGTGGGCAACTCAATAGTGCCAGTTCAGCCTCACAAGGGCCCGACGCACCACGTGCCTTTGCACCTGCAGGCACATCTAGCAAAGCAACACCTCTCCGCTGCACTTGGCAGCTCCCAGCTCTGACTCAGCTCTCTGAGAGAAACTATAAAACCTTCTGGAAGCAAAATCAAAATACTACATTTCCTAGGTTTTCTGAAGAAGGATTATTAATGCATATATATATATATACACATATTTGTATTTAAAAAAGCCCTAATGCTGCTGACTTCTTTTACCTAACTCCCCAGAGCTTTGCCATGCTGGTTGGCTGTGGGCCACCATAAAAGGATTTCCAAGAATTAGCAAAACTGCATTTATCTTGCTCCTGCTTTATAAGCCCAAAACAGTTTTCACAGATGACACTTGATGGAAAATGCTTTAATGGACTATAAATTCTGCCATCTTTTCTATGCTTGCTCTGGGCTCCAGTTAAATATGGAAAAGAAGAACTATTTGTACATAAATAAATTGTTCTTCTATGGATAAAACTAGTCAAAATGTGGGAGATCAGATCCAGTTCAATTAGTGCCTCCATGGTAGTAATGATGAAAATGCTCTACTCTACCATGACCTATTGTAAATCTAAGAGAAAAGGCTCCAGCAGGGACTCAGCAATTTCTGGCCTAATTGTACATAATTAAACAACGTAACAGCATCATTTACAATAATTTCAATGAAGTTCAATGATACACACATTTACTAATTTTATTACAACATCTGTGATCTTTGTTTTGTTTCATTTATTACATTTCTTATGGAAGCAAGAGCTTGTTTCAGTATAACAAAAATTGACTTGCATTTTTATGAATAACGTGTTTCCATTAAATTTCAACCCAGCAAAGAGAAAGCAGATTTGATAAAACAGCATGAAAAAAAAGCCCCAAATCTATCCTTACGAGGTTGGAGAAAGTTTTCAATACCAGCACAGGGGAAGAAAAGATCAATATTTGGTTGACCAAATAAACTGAATATTAATCTTGAGTGTGGCAAATAGCTCCATCTGGGAAGAGGAAAGAAAAGCATACTTAAAAAATCAAGGTGCTCATTGCTTTGTGATTTACTAGAATATATTATTCTAAAAAAAAATAAAAACTAAGAACTTTGAACAAAAAAAAATGTAAACTGTCACCAAGAAACGTTTTCCAGTACTTCTGTTCTGATGAAGGAAAAAAAAAGTAAATAATAAAATTATTTCTCATTTGAGTCAATCCTAAATGACTTTTCTAAACCTTTCTCAGTTCGGTCAACAAGCTGAAGTCTTAAATATTTGCACAGCTCTGGCTCTTGCAGAAGTCTGCTTCTTTGATCACAAATCCTCTTTTCCCATCCTCCTCATCCAGGTGACTGCTGTCACTATTAGGTCTCTCATTTATAAAACAACACCCATTGCCTTTTTTTCCCTTATTGCAAAAGTTTTATCATCTACAGCAGGACAAATACTGATGAAACATCCTTTCCAAACCACCAAAAGAGCACCCACCCTCCAAGCTCTGCTTGATTAAATCACGTCACAGAGATGCCTGGAAGCCATGAGCAGAGGTGCTTATGCTCATCTCAGTATGTTTTCCCCAAAGGTTTTAGGCTGAGTATTGCCTCGGTTTGGCCACCGTGACAACTTCCAGCTAACAGTCCCGACAGGGTACAGTCCCTTGAGACTCTGGTATGTGCATAAAGAGCTCAGTTTTAAAGCTAAAACGGAATCATGTGACTTTTACCAGGAGAACAGCATTACTCTGGTCACTGTACTACTAGGATGCTGTATAGTGTATATGTTTCAGCCTGCATCAGTGGTCCTCAGAGATGCTAAAGGAAAACAGCCACCTGGTTTCAATTTGCCATTGCTCCAGTGCATATATTTTATAGGTCTCCTGAGGAAGACTTTAAAAAAAAAAAATACACAAGGTGAAAAACTCTGAATTAAAACAGGAATTAAATTAGGAATCTTAGAGACAATGATGATTATGCACCTTCTTAAGTTTCTAGAATGAAAATCTCTGCCAGACACTTTCTTAAGTTTCTAGGATGAACATCTCTGTTCAGCACCCAAAAGAGAAGAAGGAGCAGAGCTCTTCAGGTAAGATGAAACAACAGTGTGCTAAAGGTGAACAAGTGGCTTGTGTGAGAGCCAGAATGAGATGGGGAGACCTGGATTTCTGCCTCTAAAAAGGCTTTCCAGACCTCAGTTGCAGGTAAGAGCAATGCTGCCTGTTATGCACAGCCAGATATCAGGTTTGCTGGGATCCCTGGGAGAAAAGTCTCTCCTTAGCCATTATCGTGTGCAAACCATGCAGCCAGTAAATACTCTTTGGCAGAGGCTGTGGTTTGTTCCCCCTTGCACTTAGGAAAAGAGCACATATGTTCTATCTGTCCTACTGTTCCTCCTACTAGCCTTGTTCCACAGCTTCCACAGTTTACTGCCTCTGAAGAAGGTAGACCTGTGGGGAAGTGCATCAAGAGCAAATCACAATCAGTCTTCATAAAAAATAACAACAATAATGCAAAACAAAAAATAAGACTGCCCATAACAGCTGGCAGCTTCTCCTCCTACAGTTACCTCTATCAGTCACACGACGCAGATCTTCCACTCTTTCCCTCTCCTTATCTTGCAAAGCAAGCCAGAAAAATGAGGAGATGTCAAAGAGGATGAAAGAGAAATTGAAGCTCAGAAATAATAGGCAATGAATCTGAAATTCGACGAACAGCCTTTTTTTTTTTTTTCCTGGTAGTACTGTTCCAAGCAGCATGGGCTTGTAAAAGTCTAATCACTTCCCATCCAGCTCATGAATCACACGAGGGAACGGGCCCCTTGCACAACACAGTGAGCCCCAAATTGACTCCCACCAATAATAAAAGGTAGCGGAGAAGGACAATCCCTTCAGAGGATTCTTTAATAAATCTTGTCTAGACAGGGAACACAGGAGAAATGGAAAAGATTTCTTGGAAGTCTGGCCATTCAGTCCCATTCTGCTTACATTATTGATACAGGCTTGCTGCAAACTAATACTTTAATGTGAATTTTCATATTTTGATTCTTGATATTCAGCACCATCCAAAATTAAACATTAAACTTTAAATATTTTAAATCAGGTGAAGGCAGTAACTGAAGCTGATGGAAATTGCACACTGGCTCTATTCCTGATGAAAAAATGCTGAAGAAGCACTGTTGGTACTCCTCTATTTTCAGAAGTTGCTGACATTTTACTGAAATTTATCCTCATTTTCTCCTCTTCTTCTTAAAAATAACACCACCACTGTTATTATTCTAATAATAAATGACAGCTCTCGCATCCAAAAGACCTTGTAGTAGAGCACTGTTTCTGTCAGTAAAGGGTGCCTAAGCTCAGCACACATGGACGGCTTGTGGAACGTGTACTATAGAAAATCCAACGGGCTGCTCACCTGGCTACACTCAGCACTACATTACCCTTTGGTTTCTAGTCATAAGTTTTTCTTTCAGCAGCCTGTCCTGTTCAATGTAGAAGCCCAACTGTCAGCTACCAGCCAAAAATCCTGTTCCAGACTGGGCATGGCGTTTTTTTCTGATAGCTTCCTCTTTCACTTTTATCTGTCAGAAGTGCTAAAGGCTCCCATGAGCCATAAAGTGTTTCTAACATTCATGGCTTTTAGATCCCAGGTTTCAAAGAACTGCAGAAAGTTATGTTGATTAAGCCCAAAAACGTTCTCTAGAAAGCTGTAGCCTAAATAAAAAAGGTGTTTTGCTGTCACAGTGAGCAGCAAAAACTGTTACTGAACCAGAGCATATGGGAGCTGAAAGCCATCAGAGAAACGTGTGATGTTCCTGACTGCTAAGATTTGCTTTCTCCAGCAGAGATGAGAGGCAGCAGGAAAGCAGAGGAGGTATTTAGTTCAATTAAAAAATAAACAAATACAAACAAAGCCTTTTATTGAGTGAGATGTAGCCGATTACCCACCAGTTAAGCGAGAGATAAGAAAAATCATTGTTTCTTAAAAGTTCTATCAGACAAGAACCCTTTTTGTTTTGTAAAAGCCCCAGAGGGGCACTCTGAGATGCCTCTCAAGGATGAAGCTAAAGACATTTATTTAAGGAAACAAGCGGAGCCTTTACTGGGAGCTTTCCTAAAACCCAAGGCAATCTCCTTATTTTGCTTCTGAGGAGCCCCTGCTAACCGCACACAACAGGATTCATTCTTCCGGCAAAGTAACATCCAGAGGACACTGTCTGCAGATCTGATAAATATTTGCATCTGCTATGAATTCATGGCATGATGCAGCATTAAA
>VWZK01009992.1:0-22865 GCA_013396935.1 Baryphthengus martii | reverse complement strand
AAGAGGCCGGCGGGCCCGGGAGCGGCCAGAGGCTGGCGAGTGCGATGCGACTGCTCCTGGGGCCGGGAGGGACACGCGAGGCGGCGGTTTCCTGGTTGTGTGTGGGGTTCTGAAACTGTGAGTGAAGCGGTCGGTCGTCATTAATGTTTCATAGTGTTTCTCGGTCAGATCTCGCATAATAGCGCGCCCCCGTGTGCACCTCCCCACCTCCTCCCCACATTTTCTCGCAGGTCATTAGCCCCGAGAAGACGGAGCCCACCGGAAGCCCCGAGGGAATCCAAACGGAGCTGGATGAGGAGATGGAGAATGATATTTGTAAAGTGTGGGACATGTCAATGGACGAGGTAGGAGCGCGATGGGTGGGAATCAGACTTCTGGTGTGGTTCACAGCTACGGGTGGCTTCTGCCCTCTCTGTTTGGTAAGAGTCCTTGGTGAAGCAGGAGAAGGTGCAGGATTGTATGGGCTCCATCATGTTTCTGGTTTTGATGGTATCAGTTGTTCTCTAGTTTGGCTGCCTGTGTGTTGGGAGTCACTAGGCAGGGCAGGTGTGATTGACTTGGCATCAAGCCTGCTCATCATGAAGGCTGCCTTTCAAGACGAACAAGTGTGTTGTGTCTACTCCTAAGCCCAGCTCTAGTTTGCCAAAGCAGGCTGCCTCTTGTGTTCCAGCTTCTGGGCCCATGCTTCCCTGTGGGGAGGTAGAGCAGAACTGTGTGTGAGTGTAAAACAAACAAGGCAGTCTGCCCACCCTGTGGTCCAGGTGTCTAATGGATCGTGCGGTGCTGATGCTTGGGGTCAGGTGGTGTAAATGGGACTATGTTCATGCCTGTTGGTTTTCTCCGTTATGTGCAGGAGTTGAACTGAAGCTCAGAGTTATTAGAAGGCAGCACCTTTGCTATAGCTGAAATGAATTCATGTGCATAGCCTGTATCTTCAGCAGTGTGTTTATGGAGATAATATTGATGCCATCTCTAATTAGACATGTTTTCCCCTACCCATTGTAATGCATCCCGTTGGTAAGCATAGTTTTCTCTGATGGATAAACAACCTTTTGAAGTTTAGCTACAGACTCGAAATGGCACTGTGAAATAGCTTTTTGGTATTCTCAGCATTCTCAAATGCTGGAACAAATTTTTAAGTAAGAGATATATATTGCTAAAAATTATTATTATATTCCCTGGGTCTGTGTTTAGGTATTTTAAATAAGCACAGAAGATGTGTCCTTTGCTTCCAGATAAGAGACCTAATCTTCTGTTTTAATGTGGTGAAATGAGGAGGAGATCTCTTCTTTTGTATGGTCTGATCAAGTGCTAATGGTAATTCCTTCCCTTGTCTCCTTTAGTGTGTATGGACGATGTCACTGTCTGAAAACACAGCATTTGCTGAACTCTGTAGGTCTCTGACCCTCTGTTGAGACAGAGAGAAAGAAACTAAAGCGTGATGTTTTGGCTCATTATGTAGCAAATCACCGGTGTCCTGAATAACCATAGAGACTCTCTTGTCTGCTGTCATTGAAAAGCAAGGTTTATTGGAATTAGCTATTGGGAAATAACTGATCTCTTGTAGTGAGCTTGACATCTTTTTGATCCCGTCCTGGTGCTTTGCGAAAAGGTTTGAGTTTGTGTTTGGAAATTGTAGAAGTCCATTTGCTTCTCCATTCACTTTCTCCACAGGATGTCGCTTTATTTCTTCAGGAGTTCAATGCTCCTGCTATATTCATGGGAGTTTTTGCCAAGTCAAAGTGTCCTCGCCTTACTGTAAGTATGGGCCATGAAAAAGCTGTCCCATATTAATAGCAATAATAGATAGCTCTGTACATGCATTTGCACATACCTCCTTTCTTCTTTCATTGCATGTTTGAATATGTAAGAGGAACAGCTTAACACCTAAATGTTTGAATAGTGCATATCACAAATGCATTATAGACTAATGTAATAGAAAATCCTGTAGAAAAATCTGTGTCTCTGTCTTGAAACTGGTGGATCATAAGAACTTGGAAATCAAACAGAAAATATCTTTGAACTTTTCTTACTTTTGTCTTATAGCTATGGAAATAAAATAATGAACTACATTGCGGTTGCCTCATTCTACTGTGTTTTGACTTTTCAGGAAATCTGTGTGGGAATATTAGGAAATATGGCCTGTTTCCAAGACATATGCATGTCCATTAGTAAAGATGAGAATCTTGGGTAGGTATATATATGTGCTTTATACATGCATGAGTACTGCTTTTCTGGACTCACAATCATGAAATACATGTTACAGAAGAAACTAAGTTTGCCTGCTGTGCCTCATCTTCTTTTACACTATTTTGGCTGACCATAGTTCTGTGGGAAGTGTTTAGTGAAGGAAAAAATGGATACAGACCCCTACTTTTTAATGTTTTTAATCACTGTTCAAGTTCTTGAATGTTTAATTTCTAAGTTTGAAAGTCCTAAAACACAGGAAATCCACAGTCAGGAAAAGCTGGGTTTAATTTTAGAACATGGCTACAGCTATAAAATTAACCTTTTTATAACTTCTTTTTAAACTAAGATTTTTATTAACTTTTATCTACATTTTCTTCTGAAAGCCACATGTTACTGCAACGTTTGTGCGATTCAGACTCTCCAACTCTTCTGGAAATAAGCAGGTAGGACATCAGAAATTAATGTATCATTAGTGTAGTTCTTGTATATTCTGACGCCTAGGAAGAAAATTGACAAGTGGGCTCACTTCTTTTATTATCCTGTCCTTTTATCATGTCTGCATTGTTCTGGAATCAATTTGCTGTGAGTTAGATTCCCGTCTCTGTAATGTTCTCTTTTTTTGGGGTTTACACTTTTATAGCTAAACTGAATGAATTAGCTTCTAATTTGTTAAATGGGAAATTTCTTATTTAGGTTGTTGTTAACTTGCCTCTCCCAGCCTGAGGTGGCCAGTGTCTGGGTTGAGAGAATCCGAGAAAACCCTTCTGTGTACGACTGTGTTTGCTTTATTATGTCCAGCTCTACAAATGGTAAGTTAAAACAAGCTGGGAATTAGTAGGTATTTGCAGAAAAATGTAAGTACTGAAGTATGCAATTTCAAAGACAGGTATTTTCAATTGGAAGTACAGAATTTCTTTAAGATAAAGTAAACTTCATGAATTTAAAGGACACCAAAATAAACTTGGCCTGCCTTTGCTTGTATATAAATATATATTCCATAGAGAAAGAAGAAAGCTCTATGGGGGAATCAAAATGAGTCTAAGAGAATAAATTGTTACTTGGCACAGTAAAGAAAAAGGACATAGTCCTCATTCAGGGATATATATACGTTATTTTTGATCCTTGAAACAAGGCCTTATTTTTTTTTTTTTTTTTTTCAAATCAGATATGTATTTTCTGTTTTAAAAACTCTCATACTTGTGGAATGTGTACTGGAGAAGTGATTCAGTTACTCTGAATGGCAGCTGAATACTGCACATGCTTTGGGTATGCAGGCAGTGGTACATAAATCTCTCAGCACTAGTTTAGCAAAAACCACTTTAAGCACCTAATAATGGAAATATATTGAGTAGCATTTATATTTCACATTCAACTCAATTGTAACAGCAGTTGTCATTTGTCTGGGAGTCCTAGTAATTTAGTTTTTTCAATTTGGTTATTTGTTTGGTGTTTTTTTAATAACAATGTTTAGAAATCCTGCTCCATCCAATTGAAATTACAGATCTGCTTAAGTAAAATTCAGATTGGCAAATGTAAGGTTAGCAGAAAACTGCATATTTGGGGACAAATCTTGGCAAGTTTTACTTGAGAAGCAAAGTTACGACTTTTCAGGAACTCTTCGCAGAATACGCTTCCTGCTTCTGATAAGGTAGAAGGCATCAGTGAGCTTTCCTGGAATCTCTGTTTACCAAGCTCTTCACCTGATCTGTGCCACAAAAAGAAGTGAAACGTAGCAACCCTTAGTAGTTCATGAATGAAATTAATAGATTTCAGGACTGTTTTTCCTCTGAATGCTTTTATATATTTGCATTTTATGAACTCACTTTTGCTCTTCATTTTCAGTCTCGTTGAAATTTATACATTTTCTCTTGTGCAGTTGAATTGCTGGTAAAAGTGGGTGAAGTGGTGGACAAACTCTTTGATCTGGATGAAGAAGTAATGTTAAATTGGATTAAAAATGGCACTCGTCAATCTGTGGGACCGTCTGTAGACGATTCTCCTGAAGAAATTCCAGATTTTAAGATTGTGCCTTGTGTACTTGAAGCAGCCAAACAAGTCCGGTATATGTGATTTCTTTTTGGTTTCATAGCTGGGAAGGCTCCTTATAACCTTGTTAAGGCCTGTATCTGAACATCTTGGTTTCAGTGGGAGCTGCCTAGTTTGGCAGCTAACTAGAATACATTTTTCAATACTTACGATTGGAAATGAATCAGCTAGTTTGTTAGCAAAGAGGACAGCAGTGATTGCTCATAGTCTTCTGTGTATTAAAAACACACAGAATATAAACTCAGTAATCAGATCTTTAATTTGTCTTTGTTTTTTTGTTTGTCCTGTGTAGATCAGATAATCCAGAAGGACTTGATGTTTATATGCATATTTTGCAGCTCTTGACCACGGTGGATGAGGGTATTCAGGCTATTGGTAAGACACTTGAATTGCTACATATGATGGAACCAGGAATGGCAGTAACTTCTAGATCATCAGATGGGGAGAAAAATAATTCATGTATCTAGATTAAATTCGTTGGGTTGGTGGGTTCTCTTTCTTTCTCAAGTGCAGGCTCCTGATGGAGGAAAAGAGACATGGAGTTTGCTTTATGACCTTGTTTGCCATGAACTTTGCCAGCCAGATGATCCACCGATCATTGTGCAGGAGCAGAAGACTGTGTTGGCCTCTATTTTGTCTGTGCTGTCTGCAATGTTTGCATCACAGACAGAGCAAGAATACACCAAGATGAAGAAAAGCAAGTTCTGCTTTTTTGTTGTTTTTTTTTAAAAAAGTTATTTTCACAATTTACTTTATGCACGTAGGGTGAAACATGGTTAACTTATTAATCTTTACTAGAGGTCAGAACACAGAATTCAGTTACATATTTGAGTACACTAAGACTCTTTACTGGTGACTGAAAATCACAGCTCAAGGTTCAGTTACTGGATGTCTCTGAAGAGTTACAGCAATAGAATCTACAGATTCTGTTCAGTCTTCTCCATTGGGTAAATTAGTGAAAACTGAAGAATTTATCTTTGCTAAAATAGGAGGTCTTGATAGTAATGTGTTTTGGTTGGGGTTTTTTTGTAGGGAATATTCTACACTTGCTTAGATCACTCTTGTATCACTTGTTACTTTTCAATCCATCGATGAGTTTTTTGAATTAAAAGCCCATCTTGGGAATGTGAGTCAGGGTCATCTGCAGCAGAAAGATGTAGTCTTGGTTTAGTTTACCAGATAGGATTATCTGGATGCGACTTTAACATACTAACCTCTCTGAATTACTATTAGAGACATTTTCCTTCTCATACTCCTTACCACTGGCGTATACTTTTTATAGATACGAGTTAGGTGGCAGAAAATAATGAGTTTGATTTTCTACAACATTTCCACTTCCACCTTTGTAAGTCTTTGAGTGACAAGACACAGCACTGTCAGAATATACGTTCCTATAGCTTTTGTGTAAAATCTTGCAGTGTGTTTCAAAATTGTAATGCCTTGAAAGGACATCAAAAGGTTTCAGTGTTAAACTTCAATTTTCTTCTTTATGTTAGATATGCCTCTGATTGGGAGTTTGATTCGTATCTTGCAATACATGGAGTGCTGTGGGAAGAGATCTGTTGATAACTCAAAGGAATCTGAACAAGAAAAGACTGAAAGGGCAGATATAAATGAGGAAGATTTCCATTTAAAAATTTTGAAGGATATTTGCTGTGAATTACTTTCCAATGTGCTTCAAGAGCTGACCAAGGTAAGAATAAACAAAATTCTGAGAGGCATTTCTGCAGTGTAGGTAAGAAAAAAAAATTATACTATTCATGTGAGTATTTTCCTGTGCAAGTGAAGTTGCATCCTGAAATTCCTTAGAGAGTCAGTCAGAACGTGAGTAGCAACATATGTGTTCGATGGCAGGGCACATGTTTTCTGAGGTGTGTGCCTTCAGGGCCAAGATTCTGTGTGGTAAATTCTCTGGTGTATGTCACCATTTGTTTTGAATGAAAGCCAATTTATTTGAGAAAATGAGAGAATATCAACATATAAACTCATCTTCTCAGATGGACTACTTTATTATGGGAGAATTCAACATAAGAGACTTGTTAGGTGTGAGTTATCATACCTTTTTGAATTGACTATGTCTGGCATTCTCTGAGAACTGTAAGTTCTCGTTCTTTTACCCATTTTTGAGACTGAAGTATGTACTGTATACACTGTGTGCACAATTCAGAGTCTGTTCTTTCACCAGCTGTTTGTGACATGCTAGTTGTATTTCTCATTTTATTTTCCAGGAAAATATGTTAGAAGGATTACACCAGGGACATTTAAATGAACAGACATGTTCCTGTGCGTTTCAGAACCTCTTACCTCTGTATTTTGCATCAGTGAGTATATGACAAGGTCTTCAATATAGCTGAAAAAAAATACTACTTGGGTGGCAAGACCTTTCAGTATTAGATGCAGATGTAGGACAGAATTGCTCAGGCACAGGTAATATGCCATTCTAGACAGTCTTATCCTCTCTGTCTCTTCTGGGTTACTTCAGCCAGAGCTTTGCATACATCATCAGCTGATACCAGATTCAAACTGTGGTCGAATGAATGGATGTCTGCAAATTCATGCTAGCTGAAAATTTATCCTGTGCATTTTTATAGAATAGTTATTCTAAATCTTTTTCATAGGGAGCTTGGGATAATAAGAGTTTGGGAAAGGCAATAACGGTTCAAAATTTAGACCGGCTGAAATTGTGGGGTCTGAGAGGAAGGTATTTGCTGTGGAGCATTTTCCATTATTCTTTGCAGTGGCTGTTGCTGGCTGCTGTTGGTGGGTATGTTCAGAAACAGAAAGACCCCCACTTACCAAGTGTAAGAGTTTTGTGTTCGATTAAAGTTTGTGTTGTTTGGTTGTGGTTTGTTTTTTTTCTTTTTGAGTGTGTGTTTGCAACTTATTTCCAGGTGGAGAGTTTCCTTGAAGTTCTGCGTGAGGCTGATCAGACACTTGCTGACAATCTAGAAAAACGCTTCCCAAGCCTGAAGGTTCACGGCTAAGAATGTACATTAAATATTTTCCTTCTTTGGATTGAAGACTTTTGACTGTTTCATTACAGTGTTTCAGGTTTTCAGTAAATGCAGGAGAATGAGGCAAGCTTCTTATCAGCAGGTAGCTTTTCAGAAATGTTCCAGATAGCCCTGATTAACCTGGGTCTGCATGGGGAAGAACATTAGTGAAAATCCAGTTCTGCGTCTTCCATCCTGTTTGCTCTGATGATGAGAGACTGTTGATTTGTAATTGCTCTCTTGCAGCATAGTTTTCTTCGAATAACTCTTGATTCTGTGCTTTTCAACTGAAGTTGAAACAGCAAAATTAATGAAATGCACTGAGTAGATTTTTTAATATGATACTGGATTCTTCCAAGTTGCTGTTGGCAAAAGGGGGATTGGTAACAGGAAATCCTAGATGTCCTCTGCATAAGGATCTTCAAGCACCTGATGAAAACAGTTAAATAACAGTTTTTATTTGGGGTGTTTTTGTGGGTTTGGTTTTTTTTTGTTTTTTTTAGATCATATCAGTACCTTGAGCAGGTATTGTAACACAAGTGTTTCGTTCTGCTTCTTTAAAATATTTACACTTCTTACACTGAAGCCTCATCTATGCTCCAGCTCTTAAGTTGCAGTGTTTAGGTTCCTCTGCAGTTTCAGAATATGTTTACCGGTGGTTTATACCACAGCTTCCAACCATCACAGCCCATTCTTTAGAGTCAGGGTTGTAGGACAGGTTTAGGTTTAATCTGTGCTGTGCTTACAAACTTTCTGCTTTTTTAAAGCAGTCTATACTTCAGTTTAGGAATGTAACATGTATCAGATAGTTCTTTCCTAATCCATATGTCTTATGAGTTAACTGTGAATGACATAAGAAATCCCACGTTAGCCTCGTTTTTTGAGGGGTGCTTAAGGTGTTATGTTACATGCAGTAAATTCAGTCTCCAGTCTTCTAAAAATCTTACTTTTAATTCTGCTATGTTTTTACTGCATGCCTGCATACAGGGCAGGTAACATTTTAGACACAGAAAAAGACACCATAGCAACACATCACTCTTTCTGTAAATGAGAGTGGAATGGTCATTGTTAGGCTTGAGATGTACAAGAAAATGGGAACCAGAGCAAAGAGAATAACTTCATACCATATAGACACATTTTCCTGCCTATCCAGGGTTTTATAGACTTTAGGTATTGTGCTGGGCCATGTTTTATTTGCCCTGAGTTACCTGTGCGTGTGGTAAAATACAGTGTATGTATATAGCCTTTGCATCTCAAAAACAGCGCGATGGGGCTGCCAGCATCATCTTAGCTGTTGACAGTGGATTTAGAGTTACAAATATCTGACTTGTGTCACCAAAAAGAATTACCGTGATTTCTATCAATTTTTGGAGAAAACTGGTAACTGAATAGAATGACAACATTTTTCATACTACCTTGACAGTTTTGGGGTATTTTCTTAAACCTACAGATTTATAATAAACTTTCTTTTTTTAGAAAAACTGTATGCTTTCCTTAATTCTAACTGTCAGTTAAATTTGTTTTCTGAGCCACTGGAAATGTCTCAAGTATGTCATGTGTAAGAGGAAAATTGAACCTCTTTGTAATATCATTGTCCTGTAAAAAATGTTGTCCTTCACTTGATGTTCATTTTAACTCGTGCTTGCTTTCTTTGCTCAGTCATTTTTATGGTCTGAAAGTTAATACATCTCTTATCCAGTTGTTAATATTTTTCTGACCTTAGTTTGTTGCCATGTGTATCATAACTATGATGGACTATAAAGATACTTAAGAATTATTCCTGATTTGTGTCTTTTGATATTTGTTGCAGTTGTTGAAATTTTCCATAGTTGTTTAATGTAATATACAAAAATGCCAAAATGAGATCTTTGTTTTATTTTGTTCATTCTTCTTTTCAATACTCAAATATCCAGTATTGGCTGATTAATTATTGAATGTGGTATCACTAATTACACGAGTTGGAGAGATCTGTCAATTCCTTGATAGAATTATTGCCTAAGTGAGACAGGCTATCTAATGCCTGTCATGTGTTAGAAAAAATGCCGGATATTGATAAGTGGGAAACCAGCTGGGTCCCATCCTCCCAATCTTCTGCAACGGAAGAAGATATAGAAACAGGTCCATCAGGCTTGCTTCAGCAAAATGGTAATTAAAGTATTTCAGGAATTTTTATCCTTGATAAACATGAAGAGGAGACTGGATACCTGCTTTGCCCCACTGGAGAGCTGTTCTGCACAGCCTGTGCTGCATGAGCAGAGCAGCGCTGTCTTCAGGAGCGGGAGGATGGTGCCAAACTTGAACATAAGGTAAATGTTTTGGCATTCAGATGGTGGAGAAACTGTGGTAGTGGGTGAATGGTGTGTTTCGAAATGGTGCACATCATCTTGCCAGCAGGTACCTCCCTTAGCATGTGCTTTGTGAACATCATGTGTCTGTTTTTTGGGTGGTGGTTGGGTTTTTTTGGGGGAAATGTTTGTTTTTTGGGGAGGGGGATTTTTTTTCAATTCAGTATTCCAGCCACACTTTGACACCAGCTGGCAAGCCAGATCTCTCTGGGCTAGTTGATACAGAATGGATATCTGCCTGTACAAGCAGGTGAGCAGCTTTCTTCCAGACCAAAGATCTGATTACTTCCGTAATATCCTCCTTTGGGGAAAAAAGAAAAATACTTGTTGCTGCTTTGTGCAGAGCTCTGAACTAAAAAAAAGTTTGTGAAGCATTGAACTAAAGTAACAAGAGCACTGTCTTGCTTGGACAGAGCTGGATGTGAATTGTTGTGTGAGAACACCTAGAATATAGAGGTAGAAATCAGACTGGAAGGCCTTATTTTAGGTTAGGCTTGATAGATTCATATAATAATTTAATTCAAATATAGTATTCCAACTTTAGTCATGTAGTGACTTTTACCTCGTGCAGCAAAGCACCACAAAACCAAAGAAATTTGGTATGCAGGGAAAACCCTGATGATACTAGAATGCTTCATCTGCTCCCTTGACGATGTGAGGAGATTGTTGTTGCTGTTGATATCCTAATGCTTGCCCAATTCACATGTTGTAAACCTGTCCTTTATGGTTTAGTCTACCAGAAAACCTGATATGCTGGGAAGTTCTTTTCCATGCTTCTTTATGTTCATGTCACTCTGCTTTCTTAATTTTCTGTCATTACTTTTTTAGCTCATATTTTCTCATAACTGCCATGATGAGTCCTTTTTTGTTTATGTGTTGTTGATTTATCTGTACCTTTTGCTGTAAATAAGCTGAATGCAAAAAAACCAAATTAGTCTGTCAGCCATCTTCATAGTTTATTATATTGATATGAAAAGGTACAGATACGTTACTGTGTTTAGTTTGTTTTGCAAATCTATGCTCTTTCCCACAAGCCTTATTTTGGCTGTTACTGACAGTTATGAAAGCAGCAGTACCTCTGTTACCTTTTTCCACTCAAGGATTTGGTTTTGTTTCTAGAGCAGAATCTCTTGGTCACAGCAGTTCCTTAGAATATCCTTTATTTTTGCCTCAAAATTAAATGTTGTGCATTTTTTTCTTTTTAACGTTAAGCATTTTTAATTCCTTTTTTCTAATACTTTTAATTGTTTGGGTTTTTTTCCTAGATGATGATGAAATTCATGTGGTCTGCCAAACTTAATGAGAAATCAAGAACATGCTACACCTGGGGCAAAAACCAGTCTGCTGTGATATTATACAATTTCTCAAAAGTCCTTCAGGTGAAGACAAACAAAAGCAGTAGAGCAGCTGCTCCTCAGTCACAATTATATGCATCAGTCATGTAGCCATTGTGGCCCTCAGTCAGAGCCAACAGGGTGTGTGCTAAGTAAACCTGACAGCATAAGGTTGGTAAAATAAACCAGGTTATTTCCAATAGCTATTGCAATGGGAAATATTGCTCCTAATCCTTGTTCTGTTTGCCTCCCTGATTCAATTGTTTGCCTCTTTTCAGAAAAAAAATAAGAGTTTTTATAATGGAAGGAGCTGACATCTAAGACTGATAAAAGAAAAGGTTTGCTTCTGGCTTGCATAGTGAAGAAGATGAACAAACCCAGGGAAAGCCCACTGGAATTCTGTTTTCTTTCATTCTTCTAATTTAGATCTTTAGGAATTAGCTGCATGTCTTAAGTCTCAGAAAAGTCTGAGAGATTTTTTTTACAAAGACTAATGCAAAAAGAACGCTTGAAAAGGTAACAATGGTAGGATGCTGTGAAGAAAGGCAGTAAATACTACAGAAAGAAAAGAGATGAAGAAAGGATACTGGAGAAAGAAAGAAAACAGGAAAAAAAAAATGGAAGAATTTTGACTAAAGAGATATAAATAGTCAAGTCAGTGTGATATTGAAGGAGAAAAGTATTACATTTCAGCAACTGTGTTAGCATCCAAGATCTGTCAAGGTGGAATAGTTAATGCGCTGTCACCTATCAAAAAGATATAATGTTGTTACAGTTTGTTTTCAAAGCTGAATCTTCTTTGTAGTTTTTCCTGTCCTTATGGCAATGAGACCAGTTTAAGGTGAAGGTGAGGTCTTAAAAACCACAGCAAGTGGGCAAGCTAGTATTGCTTGAATGTTTTTGATGGTTTTTTAATTGTTATTCATGCCCCACCCTGTTTTTGCTCGCTGGCTGAGGCACCAGGGAGTTGTTTCATGATGAAGATAAGGCTGTTTCAGGTGTTGGATGCCCTTGCCTTGCACGGGTCTTGAACCTGCCAGAGGTGAGATGTGAAAGCCGAGTCCTACAGGGTTGATGCTCGTGTTGCACACTGGGCTGAGACAAGCACAGCAGACTGCAGCTGGCTCTGATAACTAGGTATTGAGGAGACAGGACCTGCTTGTTGTCTGCTTGTTTTTACTCAAGGAGAACAACATCCTACTCGATCTGTCATGTCAGTCAGTGTGAGTATGAATTTACAATTTTGAATTTGGCTTCAGCATTTTTGTATGAAAATCTACCCGAAATTAAGAATTCTGTGTCACTAATATGTTTGGTTGCTACTGGAATTAAAATCCAAGTCTTAATATAACATGCTCATACATCTGTGGTAGTTTAGTTTCTTCATACGTGTGGAGTAGGCATGCTTTACAGGCACTGAAGTCCCATGTTGTTGACATTTCCCTGGTTTCTATCTCTTCATCCAGTTTCCAAGGAAACCTTAGAAAAGCAAATGCACCTTGATATTCTGTGTTGCAGTGGTGGCAGTCATTTATTCTGTGCTTTAGATCGTGCAAAGTCCATTTTAATTTTGCAATGAGCTTGTATCAATATTATTTTTCTTGTCATGTACATCATTTTTGGTGACAGCTCTGTTTAAAGAAGTTGTAACTTTAACAAGCCATCTGTTAACCTTACACAGAAAGAAAATGCTTTTGTCAGTTACTCTAATGAAATCACAAAAATAATTTCCTGGTCTCCAGTTGTAGATCAGTCATCGTATCTTCTGTCAATAGGAGGATATTGAAACACACAGGAAAATATGTGCACACTTTTATCCCGCCCTGCAATATAGCCACAGTGTTGTATTTTAGTGCAGCAAATTGTGATTAGTCAGAAGGTTTTATTTTCCATTAAACATTTTCTGTAGTGTATAAACTCTCTTACTCAACATCAGAGAGTTTCCTCATTAGTCAGGTAGGAAGGCTGGGCCTGGGGAACCACAGGAAGGCATTTTAAGTTTATGTCAGCTTGAGTACTAAGAGTTCAATTTAATGAAGTAAGAAAGTAGAAGAGAAGGAGAAAGACTTCAACTTAGGTAGGAATAAACAAAACTGCAGAATAACTCCATTTTGTCATTTGGGATGAGGCCACTGGAATGGAAGAAGAAATAATAGATATAAAAGGCTGGAGTAATGGGAAAGGGAAAAATGAACGGTGAAAACAGGAAAGAGCAAGAAGGAATGTGGTTTTGTGAGTTCTTTACATAGAGTTGCTCTGGAGTGGGATTGGAGTTATCCAGAAAGAGCAGCCGGGTGTTAGCCCCAAGACAAACTTCTTGCAGTGCTTCTGCTTCCCCAGCCTTTCTGGATGCCAGAGCAGGTGGGTAAGGACAGCATCAAGCGCTGTGTTTGGGCAGCATCTGTGCGAGTGCGTCTTGGAGCCCGCCCTTCTTACCTCTTGACCAGTGCTTTCACTGATGAACTTAGGGATCAGAATTAGATCTCTTATTGCAGTGTTACCACTAACTTTCACCGAGGAATCTGGAGCCTGCCCTCAAGATGGACATGCTGAAAATAATTACAGTGCTACTCCACAGCTGTGATACTTTACACTAGAAGAGCTTTTAATACTGCAGTACCTTCTGTGTGATAGACTTATTTTTGGTACATGGTATAAAGGTTGAGCACACTTTTTGGGAAGAACCCACTGAATGCAACAGCATCATGTAGTTGCACTTACAGGGTAAAGGAACTGACGTCATGATTTAATTAACCAGTTGTTCTAATTCTTGAGTTTTCTCAGACTTGAAAGAAGTAACCTTAATTAAATTAAACAAAGCTTTTTTCTTCCCACACATGCTTTGGGCCCTTTTGCTTCTACTGAAAGACAACATGAATAAGAGGTGCAGTCTTTGTTGTTGTTGTTGTTGACCTACTGCAGAAGGGTAGCAGGACAAAGATTATGCACAGGTGCAATACACGCATGATATCTGAGGAGGACACAGAGGGGTTTGAAATGAAGGGATTTTAAATTTCAATTCCTGTGTTAGGTTGGCAAAAGTTAAAAAAGGCCAAGGTTTCAGTGTTGTTTGTTGTAGATGGAGATAATTTTGACAAAAGTGGTAATACTCGAGTTGAAACCTTATCAAAAGAGAGGGAAGAGAAGACGTGTTTGAATTCAGTTCTCAGCTTATCCAAGGCCTTAAGCCACGTAACCCTGCAGCATCTTGTGATGTCATTCAGTGGCAGATCTGGATTGTTTTGTCAACCAGAAGGGACTGCCTGTTCAACTGTGCTGCTCAGTCATCTGCCTGGGTGGTTTTGAGAGTGCAGGTGCAAATTTTAAGTGATTTCTTTGTCTCGCCACAGATGGAGAGTGTTACGTAAAAGCACATCCTGGTCCGAATGTGGGCCTTTTGCCTCCTCTCAAACAGAGCTGTTTCTGATGGCAGCTTAGGCCTGCCTGCTCCTAACACCACATCTTCACTTGTAGTCTTGCTTATGTGCTGGAGAGGTTTATGAAGGAACATGTAATCATGGGAAAGGCAGTTCTATTCTACTACATGTGCTTATGTTGTGTTTGGAGTTTGCAAATGACACAGCATGTGTCTACACAAATGTCATGATATGCTCTGCCCAATTTACCAGCAAATCTGCGATAACTACTTTTACCATGTCATTTTTCAGGTAATTTTGCACCTGACTATCTGGAAATTCATTCTAGACTATAATTCCTTCATTGTTTGTACTAACAGGGTAAGAGTGGGGTGAAAAGCTTAATAAAAGCAAGAAATACCTTTGTCCTCTGGAGCAATTGTGTTAATTAAACACAATTTGTTCTTTACTAAAAACAGATTTAAAAATAAGCAAGTATTTTGTCCAAGTGGTGTGCCAGATATTAAAAATTAGCTTGACTCATACAGAATGAATGTTTTTTATCTCTTTCCTTTATAAAAATTAATACTCTCTTTTCCCATCCCTAGCTCTTTTCCACTTAATTCCTAAAAGCATTATGAATAGGTAGGACCTGTAGTTTTAGGTCACTAAATACACCATTGCAAATAGTACCAAGCTCTGCTTGCACAAATACATCTTTGTTAAATCTTCATTAACCCGCTCTGGTCTACACTTGTATCCTCTTGCCAATATTCAGTTATATGGCTGTGCACAGTTTACTGCCCTAATCTTTTACCCATTATCCAGATCACTGTTTAGGTAATGCTTTTAGCCCTGAATATTCTTATAATGTTGTAATTCTCTGAAACAAAATTTTGCACCAAGTGTTACTAAAAGCAAAGGCTTCTAATCAGGCAGATGAAACTCATTAGTGTTATATATCAAGGAGCCTTTCTTTGATTCAAACTAATTAATTTTGCCCCATTGCAAAATTGTTCTAACTATAATGGGAGTTAAATCTAATAAGATAAAAGAAACTCAGAGAGGAAAAAACGTCTGTCATGAGAACACAGTGGGATGAACAGCTTGTGCCCATCTTGAAAATGATGATGTACTTCACAGCTCCGAGGCTGAACATTTTACAATTGCTAGTGTGTTTAGAATCCCTGCTGTGAATTGGTGGGTGTACATTGCTTAGTGGTTTTCATCCTTACAGCAGAAAGTAACTGTGATTTAATTGGCTTTGTTCACGGTGACCAGTGGTCAGTGCTAGTGCCCAGACCAGACTCTTGACTTCAGTTGCCTGGTTTGCTTTGTGAACACTAGGATTTCAGCAGATGGAGGGGTCTGAAGTCTGCAAAGTGAGAACAGTCCTCCAAGCTCATTTCACTTTGAAATGCTGATGGAACATAACAGATTGACTGGGAAAGAAAAGTCTGGCCACATCCTGTTTCAGAAGCACTGATTGTTTACAGCAAGGAAGTGAAATGGATACAACAAACCTGCTGTAACAGGAAGACCCAATGTCTTCTGTGATTGTTTGGGACCTTAGAGTCAGCTCTTGATTTCACTTGGCCTTACTTATTTTTAAGGTGTGTAAAATACCTTGAATGCAGTCTTTCTGTTTCTTGCATTCAACAAATCTAATGTCTGATAAACTTCCTAAATGAATATGAATATGGTAGAGGCTGGTTACCGGAGCACTCTCATGGTGTTGTCAGAAGTGCCTTTTTTGAGTGGATCAAAGTCTACTGAATCGCTTTCTGAGCTGCACTTACTCATATCATTATCAAGTACAAAGCTTTCTTCTTTGTTAGCTTGTTCCACCTCACTTGGAATACAAAATATGCTGTTATACTAATCAGGTCAACAGGCTGAGGTTAACAGACAGTCACTTCCCTTAGCAGCAGGCTTATTTATGCATTCTACTATTTGCATTTGCCTATGATGTGAAAGAACTGGATAAGGTTTTTAAATAGAAATTGTAATGCAGTAGAAATAGTGCTCATGGAGTGGTTCATCAATGAATGGAGTCCACTTCTACTACACTTTCTGCTTAGGGGATAGAGAAGTGCTAGGATCTGGTCAGGAGTAATCCCTCGCTTTGGATCCCATGTTGCTCTGAATACTGAGTGGCTGTTCTCACTGCTGGTGGCTGGTTGCTTATGGCTCTCAGATACTACTCTACTCTTTTTGGATGCTTTGTTTTCATGTTCAGGCTAAGCATTTTGCATTCTGTACTCTGAGCTCTCTGCATCTTAGAGCAGTAGCAGCTTTGGTGCCAGAGCCCTCACCACCAAGCAGCTTCTCAGCCTCTCTCCGCTTGCCAGGGCTTTGGGGCTGATGGACAGGGTTGGTGCAGTGCAGGTATGTAACCTCGGTTCATACCACTGTGAAAACAGCTGTGAGCCTCCCCTTCACCCTTGCCTGAGCTACGCAGCAAGTATGCTGCACCTGGGCATGTCCCTTGCTGATCCCAGCTTTGCGGTATGTAGGTTAGTTCTTCAAGCTTTCCACTTGGTTTTCCCCACCCCTGGTTGATGGTTGTTGCTGGGCCACATCCTGTTTGCTGTTGTAACATGGGGAGTTTTTGCCTTCTGGTGCAGGACCAGATCTGTGTTGTTTCCTGCAGGTTTAACTTCAGGTGACTTGGCCAATGCTTGAGTTGGTGAGGAAAAAAAAGTTGTAGTTGACACTTCTGTACCTACTAACTCCAGGGTAGCTGGAGCAAAAAGCTCTTTCAGGACTTTGATTCCCAATCAGACAATGGTTTTATTTGAAATGTAGCTGATACTAAACTTGTGATATCATACTCTCTGATGAAAACAAATCAGAACATCATTTCTCCCTTGCCCCAGCAGAGTCTTAACTAACCTTTCATAAAAAGCTTGCAAAGGTTTTGATAGGCAAAACTACACCTTGTTTGCTCAGAGCTGAATGTAACTCATGTCACTCGTGATTTTATTTAGCTTTTATGAGAAGAAAAATATTACCTGCCTTAGATGAAAGGGCTAATAATACTCCTTTAAACAGTCCAGAGCAAATATTCAAACAGTAAATGATCTCTTGGCTAGATGTGCTTCAGTAATTTACATAGCATCTCTGGCTTTTCAAAATAAGCATCCTTAAAGGCTGGCTGAATTCAGCTGGCTGAATCACCCTGGATTCATAATTTGCCTTTGGTTTTTGCACTTTTTATTGGAAAAAGGTATTTGTAAATGTTTTCGGTAATTGTATAATTTAAATTCTCCTTTTTTATTGCCTATTAACTGCTTATGAATCAAATACTTTATTATTCAACAACTCTTCAGTAACATGGAGAGTTAACCGATTGCTAAACCACCCTCATGGGGAGGTGGTCCCCTTCTCAATAGCTGAGTTCTTGCACAGAGACTTCTAGATGTTTCTCGGTGGTGGCTCCAATAGCATGACAGTATTGTAGCCTCACACTGGTGGAAGGTTGGGTGAATTGCCCTGGGAGGTGACTGTTGGAAGAACAGTGGTTCACAGAAGTAGGAAGCAAATGGAAGAATCCCCTGTTGAAAGCTGGGGATTTCAGATCCATATATTTTTAGAAAATTTGAAAAGCTTTTGTGTTTGGAGCTGTTTGACTCCCAGCATTTAGGTGGGAGTTCCCTTTAAGTGAGGGAAGTCAAAGGTTGGGAGAATGAAGAATAGAAAGTGAATGGAAGCAAGTGCTGCTGCTTGCATGTTATGGTCAATGCTGTATAAATATTAAAAATAGAAGAAAATTAGTCAGATTTTCAGACCAACAGTTTTTCAGGCATCAGTATATGAGCGCATCCATAAAATGCAAATAGAATATGCAGAATATCTGTAAAATCTATGCTGGAAAACAAACTCTTTCAGTGGGCTGCATAATGTTCATCTTCACACTTCCCTGCAACTTCCAAGTACTTGCCTAAGTTCCGCGCAATTCTTAAAGGCATAGCTTGTCTGCAGCATTTAATTAACAGAAGGGCAGAGGGCTGTGATTAGAATTTGCAGTACCCTATTCTGCAGAAGGTAATTATGATTAGAGCAGACTTAGTATTAAGTTGTATTAAACCTGTTTTGTTGAGGGATTTAACAGTTCATACCTTTTTCAGAAAAAGCTTTAAATGGCTGCAGTGCCTCAGGCAAATGCTCCTGGATTGAAGGGCGGATGGATGGCCTAAAAAAAGTCCAAGGGATGGCAGAGGAGACTGATATCCTAGAAGCAATGTGGCAAAATTACTTCACTGGAGATTCAAGCACTTTCTCCTACCACATGGGGAGAAGGGGTAACTCATACCTTGACAGGATTGAGATGACTTTGGGGCTGACTGATTCTTTTTTTCAGTCTTGCTAATCTTACCTTTCAGCAGAAGATTAATATCCTTGCAGATCATTCCCTGCCTTTCCATGGTTCTTGCCTCATCAGTTGTTGCCAGCTGAACAAAATCGTTTTCTAACTCTGTCTCTCCCCCAGCACTGGAGCACTTGGGAGCCCCTGTAATACATTGATTTTTCTTCTTTCCGTCTCTCTTTTTTTTTCTTTTTTTTTTTTCAGACCAGCATCCTCAAAAGGTTGGTGCATACAAGACTCGTGCTATGCTTGGAAATGCATGTCAATGTAGTTTGAGTCCCTGCAAATTTTGCCTATTACTCATGGAAAGCAAACTTTCTGAGAGTAGGAGAGAAGGAGACAAAATGCAGAATATTTATGTTGTTCTGTTTCACAGACAGTGAAAAATGAGTCCCTTTACTCTGTGGCCCTCTAGGGAGTGGAAGATCTGGAGGTGTGACAGTTTTGGTTTTGATATTTTTTGGCCTAAAAATTTCCAGAGCATTTATCTACAAATGTGTACCCACAAGTGTCAGCACCCCTGTCTGGTTGGAAACACTGCTATCAAGCTCCCGCTTTGAGGAACCAAACAGAAACCGCCCTGAAAACTAGAGGAAAAGAGTCACCTCTGAGTTAGCAGCTGGGAAGCAGCAATAGAGTTGTGTCCTCTTCTGGAACCACTTGGCATTCCTGGAACTGCCAGAAAACACATGACTTCTCAGTCTGATGCCCCCCTCTCACTTGGATCTGGAGGCTGCTGAAGAGGATTCATTTAATGAGGAATTATGAAGGAATAATGTAATTGAAAGCTAGTTCTTGTAGCCTTCATAGCGAGTGTTACCACAGTTGCTCTATGCCAATACAACATGTTTTGCAGCAGCCACACGTGGCAAAGTGCCCTCCTACAAAATGTGTGATCGGCTTGACCCACTTTTGAGCACGGTCAGACCTTTATTTGGTCCTCAGGTGCTGATTATCTGTCTGGAGAGCTTTGTCTGTCTGAGAGGCTATATGTGAAAAATTTGTATGTCTGAGAGGCTTTAAAAAGGAAAAAACCAACATCACTCTATTGCCTTGTCTCTTATGAGATAAGGGGAGGCCTGTTTCCCTGTGGTGTGGGTGCTCCAGGTTGTCTCTTTGTCCTTCACATCTACTTCCCACCTCAGGGTCTGTGTAGACCTCTGACATCCCACTGAAAACTTCTGGCCTCTCTCTGCCTCAGTGCTCCTGCAGACCGTTTCTGTGACAATTCAGATGTTTTCTGGGTTAGCCTTTGCTTGTGCTGCCTCCTCCCAGGATGAGTGGAGTAGCACCTGTAGATGTTGCTATCCTCCTTGCATTGCACTCCCTACCTGTGCTGTATTGCTCTTTTCTGTGATGAGAGGCCCAAGCCACTGTTCTTAACTAGTAGGATATACTTCTAGCTTTTGGGAGAAGGTGGAAGTGTCCTGCTGTCTGTGCAAATCCAAAGCAGCAGTTGTGCTTATGACAGACACGTTTTCCTGAAACCTTGCAACCCTGAAACTGTGAATATTCATCTTTCAGATGAAACTTTTTAAATAGTTCTCCTATAAAACCATCTGCAGATTCACAGGAGCTGGAAACCCTGTGTGGAAAGGAGCAGAACAGGCTTCAGTGAGCATCCAGTGAAAACAGGCTGTAATCGAGTCAGTTCATGCTTTGTGGTTCTGCTCTTTCAACCTGTATGGCATGGGCTGTGGTGAACAAGCACTTCTTACTAAATCAGTGAATTAGCTTTAATCTGCTCCCCAGAATTCTGGACACCTCAGTTATCTCTTTATGTAACTAATTAATTTCAAAGTAGGTTAAATTTCCTTAGCTATTACTGTGCTGCTCTCATATCAGCAGTTATAGCGGGCTCTGCAGGGTTAGGTAGCAGGAGAGGGATGACCAGTGTCCCAGAAAGCTCCTGCTCAGTTTGGAAATGACAGGGCAAGGATGGGAGGTGAGGACACTCCTGTCTGTTTGGAGATAGAAAGTGCCCTTAAACCTGGCATAGCTGGCAGCTCAATTTATGTCCCCTCCATGGTTCTTGTATGTTGTGAGGCTTGTGTGCTTCTGCTGAGCTCTGCTTTACCATCTTGTGTCTTGGTGTGGCCCCTTAGATTATCTTGTGCACTTCCTTGGGCTTTGTGTCTTCAGGTACCTGTCCATGCTAAATGAACCACTGCTGCTGTTGTCTTCTGGGGAGAGAGGCTCTAAAGTGGGTTCTCAGAAGTGCTTGTGTGACTGGCTCTTCTTTGAGCACCTTTACAGGTCTGGGCTGTAGGGGAGAACATCCGTGCCCCTTAACACTAGAATAATCCATATGTATACACCAAGAATAAACCGACTTTCCCTATGTATCTTGTGAAAGCTTTGAAGTAGAGGGAAACAGATCTGAGTAAAAGTAAAAAAAAAATTAAAAAATCACAGTTAAAGTGACCAGAACTTAGCTGTCATCTGAGGCCTGAGAAAGTATAAGAATTGTATCTTCTGTTTTCTTTCAAATTTTATCAAGGGTTAACATTTTGACAGAAAAGAAAGCATAGGAATTACAGCCTGGCTGCTATCAGGAAGTACTGTAAAACCCAGCCTCAGCCCAGAGTTCCAAATGAAAGATGCTTATGTGCAATGGAAGAGCTTTTAGAGGGCTATCTAGTGAGTAATTTAAGAAAAAAAAAAATCATATGCAGAATGATATGTTAGTTCTAATTATTGCTTTGTTTGAGCTAGGGAAAAGTGACAGATTAGTCACATTCTGTCATAAATATCTTACTGTGCCCATGTTTATGTATTCATTATCAATATCAGACTCTCATGTTCTTAAGATTCTGGGTAAAGATCCTGTGAATTGTTTGCTTATTGAGTCAACTTGTTTGATGGAGAGAGATATTCTGTCAAGAAGGAAGTGAAATGTCTGTTGTAGAGCTAAAACATATAGTGAATAAACACATTTTCTTTATGAAGGGAAAATTGAAGCATCTGGTCATGAAATATATCCCATTAGCAAACTGGAATTAATGGACTTTTCCAGCTATGTCATCACTTAGGGCCATGCTGTGTCTGAAGGGCAGAGCTGGTCACCCTCAGTCCTCTTAGAAACAGAATTGCTTGGAGCTCAATGTCTTCTAGGAAGACAGAAGACACAAGACACTGACATCATGGGAGGTGTCAGTGCAAGAGAGACCGTCTCTGCCTCAGATATTAGCTGCGTATTGATTTCATGGGTATAAGTTATAATTTGTGTTGCACCAGTGTCTAAGAGATCTACCCAGAGCCAGGATTTCAGTGTTTTAGGCAGTGAAAAGAAAAATACTGGAGATTTTTCAGATGAGTAAATTAGGGTAAACGAAGTTGTTGCTGATTTTGAGCATTTCTTTGAAATGCAGGTTTGTAAGGAGCGTAACAAAAGACCAGAATCTCTGGTTTTAGACAACCATATGCTGTTCCTGGGGAACATTTTGGCTTCTGCCATGTACCACAAATCACCTTATCTCTCAACTGAGAGGACTGGGTTTATTGGAGCCTAAAACCCATTATAGTTTCTAAAATATAATCATATGTTTAGATCTATACAGAAAATAAATGACACTGTATATAAGATATAAAAGTATATAGTTCCCTGCTAATTAAAATGTAGTTTTTCTCCCTGGGTGTGCAGGAGTATTTTAGAAAAGAAGTGATGTGCTGCAATTTAATTTCACAGTAACAAATGCACTGGTGTTTTTAGTGAAGAACTCTATATATAGCGTCCGATAGAACTCGATACAGTGTTAGCGGCAAAACCCACAGAGTTACCTACAAAAACTCGGTCTTTTCTGTCTCCACCCACCTCTTCATCTTCTTGGTTGGGTTGACCAAGGAGGTGTAACTCAGAAGAGAAAACACCTCTTTTTGCTCGGCTTTTTTTTGGAATGGAGTGGTTGGTGGCTGCACCTGAGCCTCCCTTCTCGGCAAACAGCTTGAATAAAGAGCCCTCAACGGGTATTATGAAGAGGGTTAAGGAGCCCCTTCCTCAGCGCGTCCAGGCAGCACTTCCCCCGCCTTTCCCTCCTTTCTCCCGCCCACGAGGAGGGCGATTAGGGGCGGCTCTCGCCCCCTCCATAAAGCGAAGCGGCTGCTGGTGCTTGGCACTGCCCATCGTGTCCTGTCCTGTCTTGTCCTGCCTCGTCTCGTCCCCGCCATGCAGCCCACGCTCCGCCGCGGCGGATCCCTGGAAGCGGCCCCGGGCCCGCGGGAGCCCGCCGGCC
>VWZK01009988.1:6766-17233 GCA_013396935.1 Baryphthengus martii | reverse complement strand
AATTCAAAGTTTATTAAGAAAGAAAGAAAAAAAAAAAAAAAAAAAAGGGGGAAACATTCCAAAAAACTTCCCATTAAGCTTAATACTGTTTTCTTCAGAAAAGTTTCCCAATATGTCTTTTCTGATGACTCGTTGCAAGTTACACAGATCTGATTCAATCCCTGATTCATGTGCCCCAGTCCCACGAACTTGAATTTTTTCAATAACTTCAAGATTATGGTTGAAAATATCTTGGTTCTCAGAGATCCTAAAATCTAAGGACGGCTCTTTCAAAGTCACTTAGGAACTTCTATATCCAACCACACCACTGTGCTAACATCTATGGAATGCTACTGGACTTGAACAGGAAAAAAATGTCTTACCCTGTCAATGCTTTCACGATTTCATGTTTCGTTTTTACCCTTCTTCTTCCAACTGGTATATCAAACAGTATGTCAACCAACTTCTATCAATGGTAAACAGGGGAAAAAGAGACAAAGAAAATGCTGTTGATAAGCTGCTACTGATCCTAGTGCTACCACTCTTGAATGCTGTGTCCTCCAAATTTGCCCTGAGGTTGCTGTATCCTGAGTTATGAACAGTGAATCTATTTTCCTCAATGCATTGCACATCTTCAGACACTTCAGATCCCTTGCAAAAGCCAAGCTCCTTTTCAAAAGTGGAGGCAATATTACAGGTGTCAGAACTGACTACCTATTTTCCAGATGGAAATTTAGTGGGGAATGAGAAGTCTTTACAAATTAGTGCACTATCTTTTTTGCCTTTTCCCTTTCCAAGGGGAAAAGAGTACGTGGATATCATGAGATAAAGATGAGAGGTAGCCTATTTAAATGAGAATTATTTGAGAAACAAGCAATGAACTATGGCAAAGGCAGTCTCCACAATGATCAACTTCCAACTTTGTTTTTCTTGTTTACCAGGGTCCAAATGCCTTTTTTTTCTGATTTTTTTTTCTACAGCATCAGAGACATCTAGTGGTTGAAAAGAGTAAAAGAAGGACTTAACTTCGCAGGACCCACTTCTCCCTGAAATCCAGGATAAGAAATGGACCAGTCACCCAATTCAATAGAACTCAGGAAAAAGAAATCACACTTCCTCCTGCTTTTGCCACTCCCAAAATATGGAGCTGGTAAAAGATAATAGAAGTGGGTGAATGATTGTACAAGGTACTTGTGGGTATGGGAATGAGAGAGTACTTAGAGATACTGATGTATTAGTCTGAAGTATGAAGCAACTCGGCTGAACTGTGTGAAATGTAAGCCTGAGTCTCACTCAATTCCTGTCTTGAATCTCATGCAAAACAAAAAGAGGTGATTTTTTTCTCCACAGTCCTTGGAATTGCCAACATAGAACATGACTGGAATATAACTCAAGTCATCAGTTGTTACATGGAAATCAAAGAGTTTTCTGGAAAAGCCAAGCAAATAATCTCCTGTCTCTTGCTGATAAAATCACCCTGTTGCAAACTAAAAGGACTATAACAGGCTGGAATTCAACACTTGGCTGGACAAAATAGGACAGTTTTCTCCCTGCTGCAATTCTGTTGAAGTCAGGGAGTAATACAGCAGATCAATTTGGCCCAGTGTATCTCAAAAAATAACACAAAGTTTTGTGCTTAAAAAACACCAACAGCTATTATATGTAGTTAAAAGTCTCTCTCAGAAATGAGCTTTCATGCCAGTGCACTTACAATTCATGATTTCTAAGGGAAACCAGAGTTCACAGAGATGTGATGAACACCTATATCTCATCCTTAGGAAGAGGCACACTGAGATATACACAGTGCTCATCAGACACATAGTATAGATGAAATCTACAGACTCCCCAGATGGTTTTGCTATTTAAAGCACTAGTACATGTGGAGATTGTATAGAAAATGAGTTTATAAATGCAAACACACACTTTGGTAAATTTTCCTTTAGGCAGCTACACCCAGTCTATTTGAGATGAGATAGAATATCTGTTCTTTTATGTTGTGTATAAGTAGCAAAAACGTGTATATATGGATGGTGATGAAAGGTGGATGTGTTTTGCAACTTGCAACATTTTGTTGCTCATTGTACACTAGGTGCTATTTTTCCTTGCTGCTTCATCCTAGGGCACCTGCAGCCCTTTGGGGAGAAAAGATGAGGGCACATCATCAAAGACTATCTGAGGATGCTGAGCCAGGACAAACCTCTGGGATTCTGTGTGAGGCATGGAAGATAGAGGAGTGGAGAGATGTAACCATAAGAGAGCCTGCAGTAGCCACAGAAAATTGGAAACCGCTGAAAAGCTTGGGAAGGAAAGAATCCTGCCAAGACTTTGATGAGACGGAAAGCAAGAGATTTTTCATAGGTCATCCTCATAATTTGTTCCAAAATAAACCCTAACATTGAAGATTCAAAGCCCTCCATGTGTTGCTGGTATGCTCTAGTTAAGGGTACAGTTAGGCTAGATGCACTTTCAGAGTATTGTACACAAGAGGATGTAGTTCTGTCCAGTGTACTACAAAACAGAGTGAGGCCATGGTGGAATGAATATAAAGCAGCCTGCTTCCCCCAGTGTAGGCAGACAGTTGTGAAAGGGAGGAAGACTGAGACCAGATCTCTTTCAGCCTCACTGATTAAGCTTTAGGTATGCACATCTTCTCTGCTTCCCAGAGAACAGAGGATTAAATTGCCTTTGACAGTTTCCCCTTCATGCACACCAGCGCAAGACAAGCCTGTAAGCCCATATATAAACTGCAGAATCATAAAATCATCAGAGTTGGAAGGGACTTTGAAGATCATTGAGTTCCAACCCCCCTGCCATGGGCAGGGACACCTCCCACTACATCAGATTGCCCAGAGCCCCATCCAACCAGGTCTCAAAAACTTCCAGGGATGGGGTTTCCACCACCTCTCTGGGCAACCTGTTCCAGTGTCTCACCACCCTCATGGTGAAGAACTTCTTCCTAAAGTCCAATCTAAATCTACCCTCCTCTAGTTTGAATCCATTCCCCCTTGTCCTATCACTACCTGACATCCTAAAAAGTCCCTCACCAGCTCCCTTGTAGGCCCCCTTCAGATACTGGAAGGTCACAATAAGGTCTCCTCGCAGCCTTCTCTTCTCCAGACTGAATAACCCCAACTCTTTCAGCCTGTCTTCATAGGAGAGGTGCTCCAGCCCTCTGATCATCCTCATGGCNTTTTCATAGAAGGCCACCAGGTTTGTCAGGAACGATTTGCCCTTGGTGAAGCCGTGTTGATTGTACCCAATCACTTCTTCATTATCCTACCTTAGCAGTACCTCCAGAAGGATCTGCTCCATGATCTGGCCTATAGTTCCCTCGATCATCCTTTTATCCCTTTTTGAAAATGGGAGTTATGTTTCCCCTTTTCCAACGTGTGGGGACTTCACTGGACTGCCATGACTTTTGGAATATAATTGAGAGTAGTTTAGCAACCTCAACTACCAGTTTCCTTGGTACCATGGGTGTATCCCATCGGGTCCCATGGACTTGTACACTTTCAGGTTCCTCAGAAGGTCACGAACCTGATCTTCATTTACAATGGGCAGTCCTTTCTTCCAGTCCCTGCCATTATCTTCTGTGACTTCAGGAGTGTGGCTGGAGCCCTTGCCAGTGAAGACTGAGGCAAAGAAGTCCTTGAGAACCTCAGCCTTCTCTATATCTCTTGTGACCAGTTCTCCTGTTTCCTTTTTGAGGGGACCCACACCTTCCCTAGTCTTCCTTTTATCATTAATATACCTATAGAAATTTTTGCTATTCCCCTTGATCTCCCTGGCTACATTTAATTCTAACTGAGCTTTTCTAACCAGGTCTCTTGCTGCTCTGACAGCTTCCTTCTATGTCTCCCATTCTAGCTATCCTTTCTTCCGCTCCTTGTAAAGTTTCTTTTTATGTGACAGTGTATCCAGGAACTCTTTGTTCATCCAGGCAGATCTCCTAGCATTCTTTCCTGCCTTCCTCTTTGCCAGCATACTTTGCTCCTGGGCACGAAGAAGGTGATCCCTGAATACCGGCCAGCTGTCCTGGGCTTCTCTTCCCTCTAGGGCTTTGTCTCACGGTGCTTTGGCCAGCAGATCCCTGAAGCGGTCAAAGTTTGCACATCTAAAGTCCAGGGTTGTAAGCTTGGAATACATCTTTCTACTGATTTGTGGCCACTGCTACCAAGGTTGTCCCTGAGCCTCACATTGATCACCAGCCCTTCCCTGTTGGTGAGAACAAGGTCCAGCATAGCACCTCTTCTTGTTGATTCCTCTACCATTTGGAGGAGGAAGTTGTCATCTATGCATTTCAGGAATATCCTGGATTGCTGGTGCCTTGCTGTGTTGTCCCTCCAGCAGATGTCAGAGTGGTTGAAATCCCCAACGAATTATTTGATATATTAAATCTACAGATTAAGAACAAGTTCTAAGCTTCTGAATATAATAGGCTCTTTCCTAGGCTAGTTGTTTTGTTTATTATTTTTTCAACTGAAGATTTTGTTTCATCTACCCAAGTTATCCTCTAATTGTCTCAGTCTGGTTATATACAAGCATCTGGTCCAGGTTTTCAAATGCAACATATCAGGTATCTGTTCACTCTATGGACCAGTGGCAAAGATGCAATGGCCCTCATTCAGAAAGTGTTAAAAAATCACTCGGCTCTGGCATCACCATGAATGTCTCAATCTGTTTCTTCCTCTTTTCTTTTTTTTTTTTTTTTTCTTCTAAATGCCTGTGTTCCTGTCAATGCTATTTACTGTCTGTCCACAATAACCGTTATGTTCTGTCATGTCAGTTATACAGAGCACCTGTTAAGTTCACCCATCATAGAGTAACTGAGCCACTTACATCCTATTTTTTTGGCTAGTGACCAAGATGCTCCAATTGATTTTTTTTTTTTTTTCTTTTTTTCACTCATTCCCGGCAAGATCAATGCACAACTGAAATTCAGTGCCACACATCTCTCTTCTTCACTGTAATCAGATTGCTGACTGCAGCATGCAGGAGACACAAGGGCAGTAAACAAAGAATAGGCAAAATTAGAGATAAGGTAAGAATCTACTGCAAAATATTTCCATCAGCCAAATGGCTTTGAGTTTACTACACATCACTACTCCCTTCAAACCAATGCTCTCACTTCCTACAGCAATTGTATCTCTGTTCATGTACCAAGCAGTTTAATTTCTGCTGCTTGTCTGTATCTGTGAGGGCTCATCTTGGTTATCTCTGTGTGGGAACACAGTTTATCTATAAGTATGAACTTGCAGATATACGATGCAGTATAACAAGGTATACTTATTTTGATCTCTTGATAATAACTCCCTGTTTTTCACCTCACCAGTGGCTTCATTTATCTGTTGTGTTTTGAGTCTACCCAAGATACTGCAGGAGACAATATTAACACTTCTCTGTCTGATTTAACTGAGTGACAAAATTGTGAGGAGATGATGATGACTCTGGTTATTCCTATGTTAAAAAAAAGTAAATGAGATGAACACACAGCTTCAAGCCCTCATGCATGATCATCCATGCCAGCTTACTGCTGGTGAGGTCCTTGGAATAGTCATGTCCAGTGTCCACACTCCCAGATCAACCCCGGGACGGATGAGGGATGTCACAGACCTACCAGGTGACAGTTGCCACTCAGCTGAATATATGGGAAAAGTCACCCCCTTTAGGAGAATGAGTTAAGTCATATGGGTGTGAGTTGCCTTGTGCTATTGAAACCATCCTGCCTTATTTTGTCTATTAAACCCAGTCCAATTGACTAATACCAGTCCTGGTGAGAAAACAATCCCTGACCAGGTGGAAAGAATTCTCAAACAGAGATAATGGTAACTGATAAGGGTGTTTTTCATTCACCTGGAAGGCATAACCTTTTTTTTCATCTTGCATTTATTCATTCAACTTTGCAAAGAACTAGAGCAGCCATAGAAACAGATTGATCAGTTTTGAAGATACTGGCGTGCCTCCAGTGTCTTTGGGATATTTTCAAAATTCATCCCTGCAGATTTAGGGCTTGCGAAGAGACAGCGCAATATCTCATGTTGCATTTTTTGTAACAAAGAAGAAGTTGGAATATACTGATTGCATAATATAGCTTTTAATTGCTCTGTTTCTCTTTTTATACAAGAAGGCATGAATCATAAAATCACCACATCCCCTTACTGAATGGTCAGCTCCGGGGAATGTATTCATCTGAAGCCCACTGACTATCACATGGCTACTAGTTTTTCCCCTCAGCAAAGTTAGCTTTGAGATCAAAGCTTATTTCAAACAATCAATAAGTCAAGCAGGCTTGTATAAAACAATTTATACCATCTCCTCTGGCACAGCAACAGTATTTTTGGCAAGTTTTCAGTACTCCAGGTATCTGCCTAAATAATCTATGCTGTGCTATTTGTCACAACATTGCCCACCCTCTGCTCCAAATTATGTATCAGTAAAACCCTGTTGGGAATTTCCACATTTGCTTTGCTGAAAATTTTCCATGTAGATGATAGCACAGCCATTCTTATGAGCCTATCTGCTGGTGTTACTAGAAAAATAAATCAGATCAGGTCTATCTCAGAAATAAATCAAGTGCACCAGCTGACACTTACAAACCTCACTGCTTTCATTAAATATCAGCAGGCTTTTCATTGCTCTTGCTTATTTTTATTTCATTTTAAATTTTATCATAAATGCTCTATACTTAATGCCTTCCAAATCCATTACTCTCCCCGTTCTTTGATACATACTGTATCTCCTGCAAAATCACACATGAGGCCCTTGAGTAATATATTTTTCAGCCTATATCATAATATTCTAATTTCTGTCTAATGGTTCTCCTTAGAAAAAAAAAGAAACATAAAAAAGTGTAATTTAGCAAGCCATCCTAAGGCCATGTCAATCTTTAGTGGTTAACACAAAAATATTCCTATATATAGTAGCCTTTTTAAATTATCACCCAATTAGAATTAAAATGTAGCTTTTCAGAGAACGGAAGGACATTAATCTTTGGTCACATGTCAGTTTCCATCATAAAAAAAACCAAAACATATAAATAATCACTTCATGGTATATACTAAATTGCATATTGTATCAATATAACCAAGATTCTTCTCTTGAAATGAAATGATAAATATGCTCATAAGGTTTTCTCTTTAGCACACCTCAGCCAACAATGCTTGCACACATCTCACAGAAACAATCTCCTGACAGATTATTTGGACTGAAAAATATTAGCTCCAAGCTGTATTAAAGTGTGTCATTAATAGCTGCAGAGTTTTTTCAGTAATCTAATGATTCCAACATTTTTAAAATTCAATTTTCAGAAACTCAGTGTTTGCATATTTGGATCACCCACTTACATAATTTATTATTTTAGAATTATGTTTATACACATCAAATTGTCCATTCATCAAGAGAAAAATGCGTATGAGGTACTGGGTGCTGGAGTTGAGATTTTTAAAAATAAGTATGTTTCTCTAGTATATGGAAAGTAGTATTAAGAGTACTAAATCATCTTGTCTCTAGAAATGCATATGAACTGTAAATGAATGAGGTAGGCAATTTTGCTTAATTAGAATCAATAGTATCATCCTTTAATTAAACAATATTGATTGCATTATGCAGAGGGTAGCCTTGCTGAGGGTGTTTTAATGTGATTTCTGTTTGACTTGCAAAAATATGTCAAGGGTCAAATTGAACTTGCATGTGCAATATCCCATTCAAGGAAAGCAATCACTCTGAATTCTTCTAGGTCTCTTCCATAAAGTACACATGAGCGGAAATCCAATGTTAAATCTTTACAAAGAAAACAGAATTATTTAACTGAGAATGATGTGATTTTTTTATATTCCTCCTCCTCTAAATGGACTTCAGAGAACTATAGCATCCTATTTTTTTCCTGTTTCTAGTGTCAGGAAGATCAATAGAGGACTGCATGGATCAGGAACCTCATTGCTGTTGCAGCATATCCCATACGCATGCAACAGAATTTCATGACAGTTCAAGACTTGTCATGATGAGAAAACAAAGTGGTCTCATGTGTCATCTTTTTCTTTTAAGAGCTGAGTGCAGTAGCTTGCAGCGATTGTTGATATAAGAATGACACGTGGTTGGTCCCAATGTTCTTATTTTCCTCTACGCAACGAAAGTGAAAGTAGTCTCAGAATTGCAGAGTGCTGAACACTGAAAATGTATTAAGCCACCAATTAAGCTCTGAAACACACACCATTTCATGTCAATAACAGCGACAAGAAAAAACAGCCTATGCAACTCCCAGACGTTCCTTTACAGTAACCAACTAAGCCATACATCATGGGCAAAGTAGAATAAAAAAAATGTGAAAAGCTTACTGTGTGCTTGTCTATGAAATCCCTGCAGACTGAAATTTAGCTGAGCTGTCTAGGGTGGAAAAAATAATATATAAGTATGTTCCAGGAAATATTCAAACATCACAGAAAATTTCATATTTGAACATATGTGGTCATTAGTGAGTAAATGTAGGTCTTTGAAGAAGCAGCTACTTCTTTGCATACTGTAATTCTTAAGATTATTAGTCACTACTAGAATTTAAAGGTTGTAAATTTCTACTCAAGATAAGATAAACATTATTTTAAAACAATAAAGATACAAACATACACAAGGTGACAATCCTGATTCCCAAAGGCCTTCTGGAAAAGAACTGGAGGAGGAAGGGAAAAATTGATGCAGAGAGATGAAAAGACTTCCAGTCTCACAGTGGATCACAGATGAAAAATCTTTCAGTCTTCAAAGTTCCAGTTTAGTGCTCTCAGATTTTCCCCCCTCCTTTCTGGCAGCAGCAACTAATACCTCAGTTTTTTCTCTGAAAGCACAGGTATTTATGTCACCAGTTAAATGTGAAGATGTACTAGCTTCTCTGATTACAGAGCCCATTGTCAAGCCCATGGACAAACACACACATGCACAGACTTCTCCTCTTGGAGCACATCAAGAATGGGTATCATGGACATACAAAGCATGGAGGCACATAGACCCTTCCACCTCTGGAGCACATCTGGAGGATTTCCCTGTGTCAGTTTGTATGGCATTACACAGGACAGTCTGTGCAATGCCCTGCTGCGTTTCCCAGTCCATTATCAGAAATGATAATATGCATGTTCTCTGCACAGCTGAAATGCATCTGTGCGTTCATGGACTGCAAGAACAAGCACCTGCTGATGGAAAACATAAAGGCCAGTAGATACTCCTTGTCAATAAATGAGATAACAGTGCAACATCGACTCCATCAGCAAAACAAAAGGTGAAACAGTCATGACCATCACTCCATCAGCAAAACAAAAAGGGCAGGACTGAACAAAGACATCTCCACTCATTTCCATGTATTACATTGATTGGGAGTAACATTTAGGTCAATTTTTTCCTCCAGTTTTTTAAATGAAATAATATATTTATTCAATTGATCACATTCTAAATAGTCTCCATTTCAAAGCTTCCCTTTCTGGCTTATTTTCCCCCAGCTATCATTAATACAATGCCAAGGCTAATGAAGCACTCAATAGAATATAAATACTAATGAGGTGTGCTGGACTCACAAGGTAGTAGGCCTGTAGGGGGAAGAGAAATGAGCAGGTGAGTGAAACTACATAAATGCATAGCTGCTATGCATAGGACAGTCTGGCGGGTATTTAGGTTTGTTTTTTTTTAACCCCTTAGGCCTTCACATTCCATGGTTTTTAGCCTCAGTTTGTCCATACAAGCCTTCGCATCGATATAAGCCCAGAAGATTTCTAGGCAGAAAAGCTGATGCTAAGTTAGTTGTACAGAAAAATAGAAGTTGCCATTTTGCCAGTATAGATAAGCCTTTCCTCACAATGACATGAGCTATTTCAGCAGAACTCTTTCTTACTGCTGAAAGCTAAATGTATGCAGAGCTTGCTGACACAATTATGCCCATTAGAGACCACTATTTTCATACTTCTTCCTGTGAGATGGGCAAATTAATGCAGAGTACAGCTAATACTTTGGGAAGCCATCCCTCACATACTATCGAATCTCAACTTGGTTTTCTTAAGCAAGGAACACTGCTGTGGCTTTGCAAAACTCAAACACAAAGATGTGCCCTGGCAGGGGTTCAAAGTAACATTTAATTCCCTGTGTGGCTGTGGTCAGAAAAAAATATGAGTCCCTGCATACACTCTCATTGGTTACAAAAAGAGAAACCACCAGCCAAAGGCAATCTGAAAAAGTCCAACTAGGCAAATAAGGTAGCATTATGTCTCCATAATGAATGTGGTTTAAGTTAACCTATTTCCCTTTGGCTCTTACCTCATTAGCATCCTACAAATGATCACTAAACTCCTCTTAGCAGGAAAGGTATTAGCTATCCACTGAGTAGTAACACTTTGTGAAGACAGAATCACATGTGCGGTCGGTATCTTAGATACACCAATTTACCAATGTGTCTATTTAACCTAGTGATGAGGAACACATCTCAGTGGTTAGACTCAAATATGACATACTTTTTTT
>VWZK01009983.1:89786-117271 GCA_013396935.1 Baryphthengus martii | reverse complement strand
CTGAATCCAGTATTTGAGGTGAGGCCTCATCAGTGCTGAGTGCACGGGGACAATCACTTCCCTGGTCCTTCTGGCCACACTATTTCTGATACAGGCCAGGATGCTGTTGACCTTCTGGGTCACCTTCTGGGATGCCTCCTGGGCACACTGCTGGCTCATATCCGTATGACTGTCAACCAACACCCCTAGGTCCTTTTCTGCTGGGCACTTTTCCAGTCACTCTTCCCCAAGCCCATAGCATTGCCTGGGGCTGTGGTGACCCTAGTGCAGCCTGGCACTTGGCCTTGTTGAACCTCATACTTCAACCCAATGATCCAGTCTGTGCAGATCTCTCTGTAGAACCTCCCTACTTTCAAGCAAATCAACACACCCACCAAATTTGGTGTTGTCTGCAAACTTACAAAGGGTGCATTTTTATCCCCTCACCTAGATCATTGATAAAGATGTTAAACAGAACTGGCCCCAATACTGAGTCCTGGAAAACACCACCTGTGACCGACTGCCATTCACCATCACACTTTGGGCCTGGCCATCCAGTCAGTTTTTTACCCAGCAAAAGACTATACCTGTCCAGGCCATGAGCAGCCAGTTTTTTCCAGGAGGATGCCGTGAGAAATGATGTCAAAGGGTCTACTGAAGTCTAGATAAGCAACATCCCCAGCCTTTCCCTCATCCACTAAGCGGGTCACCTTGTCAGAGAAGGAGATCAGGACCTGCCTTTCATAAACCTATGCTGGCTGGGACTGATCACCTGGTTGAATTCTTGGGAATTTCATCTGGGTAGCACTGAATGGACAACCTGGAGGAAGCTATTAAAACTTCGCAGGAAGACCACAAAACAATTTGAATATAAATTATTTCTTTTTTAAATTTTAATTTCTTTTTTTTTTCCTCTTCAGAGAAATTCCTGGAGGAAGGAGTTGGGGATTAGAGGATTCCTTTTCCTTTGGAGATATGATCTGTTTCTCTCTTGACTAAGGAAATAACTTGGGAAAAGGAGAGCATTGCTCTGATGGAGGGTTTGAAGCTTTTTCAGAAAAGATTCTTCTAATATTCATAAAAGGTCTTGTAATGTTCACAAAAGTCCCAGGTCTATTTAAGTGTATATCAATCTAATGCCGTTTTTCTGACTGAGCAACAGTACACAGAGACTGCTTTTAGGGGTTGGGTGCCAGATTTGCATAGCACTGGGTTGCATTTTTTTCCCTTTTTTCATCAGCATCTAAGGAGAAGGTAAAGGCCTTATCTTTTCACTGTGCTTCGTCTCAGTATGTACTTTGATGAGTTTGAGGTCCCCTGGCAATACAGAAGGAATATCTAAACTTAATTTTTTCTTTTTTTTTTTTTCTGATGATGTAAGTTTTACAGCCTATAAACTCTGCTACTTATGGTGGGCTTCTGACCTGTGCAAATCTGAGACTACAAAATGAGTCTGGATTTGAGTTTGTTGATGCATCTTGTAAACTCTGCAGGTGACACCTCCAGTGGAATGTAAAATACTCCATGAGCCATTTGTTTCAGGTTTTATTGAGCCGACAAGCTACTCTAGCAAAATTACAGGTTTTATAATCTCCATGAGTTAGTTGTTCATTTCAGGGATCATGAAATTTAAAAGCTAGGCAGGCCAATCAGCAGTATTTGTAAAGCCCATGAGTCTGTGTTTGCAGGTTGAGAGACTCAAAAATCCCCAACAGAGAGTGGATGTCCATTATAATTTTCATGGATCTGCCATGAAAGTGTTGGAGGAGTTTGCAAAATCTTCTGGTAAACTACAAGGTCATATAACCACACATGGCATGCCATTTATTTTGGTATTCTGTTAGGATCTTAACATGGTGAAATCTATCCTTCTCGGGCTCATGAGGACTACAAAGACCGTGGTGAAGGCAAGAGGTGTTTTTAATCCTCTTCTGAGGCTCTGTGTGTTTATGTCCATATGTGACTGTCATCTTCTCTGCGCCATTTCATTTGATTTCCCCAACAAAGATGTATTTATTCTCACCAGTCGTTCTTTCTGTGGATTGGGTGACTTACGCCTGGTTCTTGACAAAATGCATCTCTCTGAGCAGGTAGCAGTCCTGAATGAATAGGGTGAAGGTGCATGTCTCTTCTCTGTAAAACATGTATGAATGTCATGTATGTAAGCATAGACAGTGGTGCTGGTACATCCAGCCTTATGACATAAGTGTGAATGGAGGAAAGAGAAAAACATGGCTTAGTGTGGTCCACTGGACTTGAAGAAAGACAGCGAAGAAATGTTTGGCTGTTTAGTCCTGTGGCAAATCCATGAGAAGAAGTTGGGAGATCTGTCCTTTTTGGCACATGTAGGTAAGGGGGTTTGGGGTATGATTACATGGCATAAATATCACAAGATAAAATATCTTGTGATGCTTTCCCGAACAATGCTTGTATTTAATTTCCTAAATGCTAGAGAACAGGCTTAAAATACCTTACTTTCTCTGTTTGGGGCAATGGCAAGGTAGGGTTGGTGCATGGAGGGGCTCTAGCCTATAGGGAGATGCTATCTGGAATTCTAGGGCAGGGAGATTTAAGCATTTCCAAACTTAATTCTGTTTTGGTATGTAATGGTTGCTGTGTTTTTTCTGGAGAAACGTCTGCCTAGATGAAATCTTTTGTTTGAGGCTTTCATTAGGATTAGTCAGCAAATGCACCATTTTGACAGTCAAGGACTGAGTCCAGATTCTTATGGTGAGATTCTTTCCCTAAAAGACACTCACTGACTTCTCTGGCTTGTGTATGTGCGCAGGCACATATGCATGTGCAAACCTTCTGAACTGTAAATTGTTGTAAATTGCTACCAGCTTTTGAACTTAAGGAGAGGATGGAAGTGCCAAGAAAACCAAAACAGGAGAGGAAAATGTCCACCCTACCTTTCAGGTATCTCAGAATCTCTTAACAAAACCTGCATGCTTGCAGGGCTCATTTGGCATTAATGAAGCATTGACAAATATTGTTGCAGCTGGATTAGTACTAATGAAAACCCTTTCTTTTGGAAACACCTGTGTGCACCACTGTGTTGCTTAATTTCAGGTCCCTGGGTTGCTCAAGTGTAGGGGAGCACGCTGTGGACTATGGTTAAACGGTTGTCCAGTCCTCATGCTCTGGGCTAGGCATCCACTGCAGGTGATACTTGAAGATAATAGCATGTCTGGACCTCTGATCTAATCTAGGATGACTGTTTGAAGAGATAACAGATGTTTGAAAGCAGCTTTTTGATCCCCTTGATGCTATTGTGGGTGAAGTGTGTGGTGTTCTCAGTTAAATGAAAGGATGAGAACATAACCAAGAATGTGAGAGAAGTCCAGGAGAGCAATTAATTTTTTTTTCCAGCATTGAGAACTAACGGATAAACCCTGACCATCCTGCTGTAATCACAAAGGAGTTCACAGCAGCAGAACTGTTGTGTTGGATGTCCTAGGAAGCAGGCCTGGGACAGCTTGCAATGATCCATGTCATGTCTTGGTGCCCTGGAAGCCCAGTGCATGCAGGTTTCAGTGATGGGACTGGAGGGGGAGAGAAATAAAAGGCATAATAATTCCTCCTGAATACTGTTCAGAAGCTTAGTGTGCAACCGATAATTCATCTTTGATGCAAGTGTCAATATTTACTGCTAACAATTAATTTCTTGGTGAAAAGAGCAAACCAGGTACTTTTTGAGAATTTGTCCCTATCATATCTCTGGAGTGATCCCAGGTGGCAGTAGTGTGATTATTTGTAGAAAGAAAACAACAAAGTTGGGAAAGCAGGGCTGTTTGGCTGGGACTTCATTTCTTGCATGCCCTAACTCTTGTTTTGTTGTAGATTATAATATATTGAGGGTTGTGGCTTCAAGCTTGCCCCTGTGCCCTGTGGGCTCTATGCTCCATTTGGATCATCTCCCTTAAAGGTATTTCCTCTTAAGAATGTTGCCTACCTTTATTTTAGGTTTTGATCTCTTTAAATTTCTCTTCTAAGAGGATTGCACGTACAGTGTTTCATGGAATATATATATATTTTTTTTAATATACGTTTATTTTGAGGGAATAATGTAAATGTTTGCAAGTAGGATGCTATTGTGCAGGAGCTGTGATGTATTTATAAAAAAAATTATTAGAACATAGAGGGCTTGATTTATAACGCTGAATAGTTAATGGGAGTAAGTCATAAATTACAACATTAAAGTTACTGGGTGTTTGAGGTCCCTGCTTCTTTGTGAGAGTCAGTGGACAGGAGGATGACGTGTCTGTTTCTTCTGCATATACCTTGTGGACTTTCATATGTTGGTTTTACATCATTATGTCAATTCAGTGAGGCAAAAGGAGTAATTTTGAATATGTGAGGTTGAAAACATGGGGAATAGGGAAATTTCTTTCCTTCTCTGTCTGTCCCTACCTTCCTCTTTGTTTCTGAAAGCAGCCCCAGTACCTGTGCCTGCAGAATCCTGCACTGGAGCTCCAGCTCCAGGAAATGGCTGATGGCAGCTGTGCACATATGAGATGAGGATGTAGCTGGAATGGCCAGTAGGACAAATTAAAAATTAAAGAAATTATTTATTTATTTATTTATTTCCTTAAATAACAGTTGATTATGCAGTTGTCTAGGTTTCTTGTGGCTGTAGGTGTGTGCAGTGAGAGCCACTGAAAAATGTGGAAGGTAGCTGTAACCTATGCATGGGAAGACTGGTATTTATTTATTCACTTTAGATCTGAAGTTATGCCTGCAAAATCAACATGCTTCTGATCTCCAAAAAATCCTCTGTGTTGCCAAAGCCAAGTAGGGAATGGAAGGGTAGACCCAGGTGCCCAGCAGAAGGACTACTTGGGCAGTACCAGACTAGCTTTTCTCATGGCCCATTCCTGGATACCACTGACAGCCCTGATGTTGGCATCTAGGGGATAAAAGGCAAATTCATCTTTAAAGTGTCATTTTGGGGACAGGAAAATAATGCCACAAGGAGACTTGGGAATTTCTCATTTATGGAAAAAGAATAATTTACTTCTTGTTCTGCTGCCCTGAATGGAATTAAAAAGCCAGTAAATAAGTACAATGTTGTTAACGTGTAAATTATTACCTCCAGAAGTAGAAAAGAAGTAGTATAGCAGGGATAGCTAGTGATGAAAGACCACTCATGATTGGTAAGCCTTTGAACATTAAAGTGTGCTATCTAAATAGATAGATGATTTGCCTTGGCTAATTATTCCAGGGATGAATTGGTGACATATAATCAGGAGATGTCAGAAAAGAAAGCATCCATGAATGGCAAAGCATAATTGTTATAGACACAGTTTATAGTGGCCAGTGTTGGACTTGCGCTCGTGATTGCTCACTGTTAGATTGGCTTTTTTTTGTCAGAGCTCAGATTTGGTCTGACAGCAGCAAACGTCTTCTATTGAAGTGTTCTTTTTAGTTTTTTTTCCCCCCCCTTCCTGTTCTTTTTTTAGTCATTTGACAATAATTTACTACTTTGCTTAGCTTTTTTAGTCAGTTGTCTCCCACTCCGGAAAGGCAGGCTTCTTAAGTGCTTCTCTGATGCCAAGTTAATTGCCTGAAAATAAGTGCTTGAAGATGGATCAAGTATTGTCTCATCAGCATTTAGCATCCCTGCCAGAGCATGGGAGGGGGAAGGGAGGCAACACCAGGGAGATTTGAAGAAAAGAGATGGGGAACAAAGAAAAGCACGACTGTCCTGCAAATGGCCCTGTCTAGGGCAAGGCAACTGAACTCTCTTTGGATGCAACTGAATCCCTGCTGTGCTCGCAGGTTGTCATGTGAAATCTCATCAGTGCTGCAATGCGGGCATGGGTGGTATTGATCTCCTCTCCCCAAAACTGAGAGGGGAGACTGTGTTTTTTTGGTGGCCCTGATCTCAATTCTTTACTAAGGCAAAAGTTGAAACATGTACCTAGCTACTCAGGCAATACTTGTGTTACCAGTGCTTCATTTTTTCTGCCTCTCTATAGAGCAACGGAGGAAAGTTGGTGTTCCTGACTTGTCATTACATGGTGGATGATTTATAAATAAATGAACAGTCTCAGAGATATGACTAAAATGTGCAGATATTGAAGAGCGATTGTACAAGTTAGTAGTAGTGAGAACAGAGGAAAAATCACAGCTGGCACCTGCAAGTCCCCCTTGCCACTGCTATGTAATGTAGTCAGATGCAGCACAGGACTGGATAACACAGCACCTTTTTCTTCTTTTATTGCCATGGGTGATATGCAAAATAATGAACAAGAGACATAACCACTGTAGTGGAACCATGCTCATTTAAGGTAGAACAGGAAAGATTTTATTGATAAAGCACCCAGCATCCCCCTTTAAGCTCATGGGGGACTCTGAAGGAACTGTGGGGATGAGGACAAATGTCCCACCAACATCAGTAACAGATACTTCATGTAGTGACTGAAGTGCAAGTTGAGTCCTGCTGAAACCCCCTGTGCCTCAGTGGTGGGCAGGTGCCAGTAATTTCTCAGGAGAATACTGAGTTTTGGGGTATACTGTGTTTGGGGTACCTATCTGTCCAGCCCTGCTTGTCACCTCAAGTTGTGCACCCTAGATCTGAGGAGAGGAAGGGCAGTACCACCCTCTCCAGACTTGCCAGCACTGCCAGAGCTTTGCTTTATCCTCTTCTGCTGAATCCAGCCAGGACTGCTCCCTGGAATTTAACAAATCCTCTACTATTTCAGTGCCTGAGGGTATTGGCAAAGTTCTTGATCCTTCCTGCCTCATTCTTCCTCTGATTGCTTATGCTTGGCTGCCTTGGACTCTGCATCCTGAGGGATTTCTTGCAGTCCTCTCTTTCTGGAGCCTACTGGGCAGATTTGCTGTAATGTTGTGTATATTCCACTGTATATGCCAGTCCCCTTACCTGACCTCTGTGAGTTTTGACACCTTTTCTGTTTGCCTTTAATCTGGGAGAGCCTCCTTGTTCTGGGGAAGGAGCAGGCTTTTACTCTGGCTTGTATGTCATCAGCAGATTTGTTAACTAATCTTTATATGTAAAACCTTTAATAAGTGCGATGTCAGCACTGTAGAGAACCTGTCTGCCTTTCACATCCCACTGGCAGGGCTTGCGGTCAAGAATACTATTCTTGCACTAGGAAATTTGATAATAGATGTGTGAATATATGTGTGCTTTGGAGAGCATACATATTATTTTTAAATCTTTTCTACCTTTCAGCCCTCATCTTGAGATCAGAAACATTGCAGTCTTTTACTTGATTAGGTAGCACTGAAAGTAAATAATTGTAGTTGAAAAGCACTCTGAAAATATTAAATATTGCCTTAATAAGTGCTCTCCATCTACATTTGTGCGTTTTGTCAGATGTGCAGCTGTCGATAAATGCACCAGCCCTTCTTTACCTTTCATCTGTGAATGTTATCCCATTTATTTCCTGCATTTTTGAAGGACCTGTCACTGCCTTGTCTGTGCAGCTCTTTCATATCTCATTTGCCAAATGGATTGGGGCTGACAATGACCAGAAAGGAGTGTAATGAGCCAGAGAGAGCCCAGCATGCCTGGTGCATATATTCAACAGCATCCTAGGTGATAAATTCGTGCATATGCCTTTGTCTGTGTTCACACAGTAATGTCAGTTCAATAACATCCCTTCAGGACAGTAAGATGGATTTTACATTTACAATGAATGAGATAATTTGATTATTGTTGCTAGCAGCAAAGAGGTTTAGAGATAGTCCAGTTCTCAGCCCCATGAGAAGCAGAAGTGATGAAAGAAACATTGCGGCATTCCTCAGCACACATTTGATCCATCAATCACCCAGGCAAATTGTGCACTCCTAAACCATTAAAGTGTGACATCTCCTCACTCTTTTGAGTTTACTGACTTTAAAGCAGCAAGTCAATTAGGAAGCCAAACCTAGGCTGGGAGGAGAAGAGAAAACACTATTAAAATACTAACTTTACATCCTTAGGTTTGTTTGATAGGTTAACAGACTGATCATATTTAATTTAAAAACCCTGGATGTTGTCCAAAGCAAACTTATGAACAGCATAAGTCATATTAAAGCAAACTTTCATTAAGCAACAACTTTTTCATAATTAGTTTCAGCAGAAGGATACAGTTTCAGAGAAACTATGGCATTTCTTTATTTCAGTAACAGCTTTCTGCTAAAGGTTATTTCCCGAGGGTTACTCATCTTGTGGTGTGATGAAATGAATGGGGGATTGATAAATCTGGAAGAAAACCTAGACCAAGAGTCCAACTCCTGTTGTTTTCCTGACAGTCCCTTGCAACATGACTGTTGCAATAAAATTTGATCTGTATGTGCAGTCACTGGGGAGTACTTTGGGGTGAAATGTGTTGGTCACAGTTCTCTATTGGAAATGCCACTGTTAGTTACCCACTGAATGACTGGGTAGTAAGAAAAGTGCAAAGAAATATAGCATAGAGTGGTTCTGAAATGAAACTGTCTGCTTGAAAGACATGCCAAAATGGTTGTATGGGTGTAGTGGAAATAGCTGCTTAAAGATTTGACTGCCCCTTCAAGATGCTCACAGTCCTGTCCAGTTGTTGCGTTGCTGCATGCTGTGGCCGTGAGCAGATTGTACATATTCCCAGGGCCAGCAGCACTGAAAGTCATAAAGCTTTGTTAGTAGATTTTTGCCTGGTGTAGTATTTGTGCTTTTGCCTTTCCTTTCATAAACTGCATTAAGTTAATTACTGATGAAGGGAGGAACATGCACAGAAATATCCAAAGGGAGTTAGGAGCTCAAATTTTCTTGCCCAAACTATCCTTGATTCCTTAAATAGAAACATGCACATCCAAAAATACAAAATGTATCACAAAATAATTAGATAGAAGGGATGATGTGTAATTAGTCACTTTTTCTATTATTTTAAAGCTTATGCGTTTTCCCAGTAGTTCCAGAATTTGACCTAGTAAGGCCTTTGCAATGATGAGAAGCAAAGGAGATTTTATTACTCTATGATGTGTTTATTGCCAATGTATGTGCCTTAGAAGCTATAATACACTTGTGTCACAAGTGTTTGTATTTCCTGGGTGAAAGGAATGAGTTGTGGGAGATAAAGGGATCAGTGGATGGCATCAGCAAGAACTGTTGGAGGTGGCCCTTGTCACGAGTCCTGCAGCTGCTCCTCAGACATGGGAGTTCATGTTCTTGACAGCTTCCCCTCCAAGGTCTTTAGATTGGCTGTTAATCGGCAGGCTCATTAGTAGTCTTGCTAACAGGAGAGAGAGCAAGCCAAATTTGTAATCTGTCAGCACTTGCTGTGAGGAGTCAGTAATCAAATAGTTTTTTTACAGTGTCTTCTTCGATATCTACTTCTGATGGCTCAGCTTTGTAGGCCTACTATAAACCCCAATAAATATAACAGCTATTAATATCTGATTGACCAAAGAGATTCATGTAATCATAGGATTCAGATGCTAATTCCTTTCTCCAGTCGTGTTTCTGCGTTTTATTGATCAAAGAACTGGCTGTAAAACTGCTTTAAATTAATGGCATGACAACATAAGGCTGGATTTAAGGCCTCTTGGATGCCAAAAGTCTGCTTGGGTTGAGTGAAGTTTGGACTGATTTCATAAACACTTGAAGAGGGAGGTGGGAAATGGTTGTGTGTCGTGAGGACTGCTTCTCTAGGAGTTGCAGCCAATGTCCATAGCAGTCATCTCAGAGGACGCGGCCATACTGGGCTGGAGTAAGTGTAACTCCTTGCAATCTTTGCATCTGCAAGAGATGTACTCTACTATTTTTCTTTGCATATTCACATCCAGGACCTTGTTTTGTCTTATAAGGCAATTAGGCTGTTTGGACTTCCTGCTTGCAAATGAGAGTTAAAGGGGCTTTCAGCTGTAAGGTGGGTCCAGGGAAAAGAAAGATGTGCTGCCCTTCTAGAAGAGAGATTGTGGCTGGGCTGTGGAAGCCAGGAGAGCCAGAGCTGCTGAGGGCTGTAATTGAAGGTCATAGAGGAGGAATGGGTCTGAGTGATGGTGGGCCAAAATGATTCCTAGTGTGAGTGTGAGTAGTGGCATACGGCCTCACAGCCTGGCTAAAACTTGGTTCTGACTTGGCGTGAGAAGTCTGTCACGTATGGGGCTGTGACACACCACTTGCAGAAAAGGGGTCACCCAATCATGACCATCCCTGCTTCCAAGCTTGTCCCATGGCTATTGTTCATATTTCCCCACTGTGTTTCACCATCCGGAGTCACCCCATTAGGCTGAGCCTCTATACCTTTCCCCTAGTTGGTGTGGAGTTGTGAGTGGTGTGACACACCAGCTATCGGCTCTTCCATGTATTTGAAACTCATGTTCTTAAAACCCCCTAAGGCCTCTTCCAGAAATTACAAAAGGGCATTTCCTCTGAGGTGCTGCCTGAGTATCTCTTCCAACTCTCCAGCTCTTTCGCCTGAAATTTGACATGGATTTTCACCTCAAAATCAAATTTATTTTTTTCTGAGATGTTAATGAAATGAATGTCAGTGACAGGAAAGATTGGTTTGCTGAGAACGGGATGTTCCTGCATTAGTAAGGTGGAATTACTCCAGGTTGCAGAGGTGCTGTGCATAGGGATTCACAAGGTACTATATGGCAGCACTTACTGGGCTGGCTTGTTGCTCTCTGCTGAAGACCTGCAACTCAAGGTAAAGCAATGAGACTTGGACTGATGAAAATGTGTGTCAGTTCATCAATGCTTTAAGCAGGCTGTGGGAAATGCCTCTAATGAGCCATCTTTTTTCCATCTTAAAGTAAATAAAATAAAGCTGAAAAACACTGAATAGAAAACGTCAGATGGCAGTGGTTGGCCGTCAGTGTTTGTAATGTGAAATGTGCTCTCGATTCCCAAGGCAGAGGATGCAGATGGTGCCACGTGTGCGATGCCTTTGAACACTGAATGCGCCAGCTACATCTGAAAGGTATCAAACCCCAAATCTGAGCAGTGGTGAGCTTCTATCAGCTGTCAGGCAAAACCCTCTGTGAAAAGTGGCTGCTGGTAGAAAAAGAGACCATACGCAGGAGTGAAATGTTTCTGAACTGGATATTTTTCCCCATACCACGATGGCCTTGCTCTCTCATGTTGTGGTGCACCAAGCAGAGTGTTTTGTAAAAGCTGTGGATGCTGTTTTCTGCTGTGCCCTTCCATCTGACAGCAGAAACAATTCTTAAGGGTAGCAGAAGACTTTGCCATCCCACTGAGTGAACAAAAACCCTATTGTGCTATTTTGGTGGGCTTCAAGAAGTTAGACCTTCTTAAGAGCGAGGGTTTCTGGACAAGGTATTGCTTTTTAGTCTCTTGTCCTATTCATGGCCACGTTATGTCTTCTTTGCTGGGGCTTGGTGCACAGGTGGGCATAGATGATGGCGAGCTACCCTTCCCCAAGGGAAATCTCACTTTGTTTCCTTAACAGCTCCATGTCTTAAGGCTCACCTGGGGCTTAGTTGTTATAAAAAGTGATATCCCAACTTTGTGTATCTGTTAATTATCATAATCTTTTGTTTTGTTTTGTTTTGTTTTTTCTGGTTTTTTTTACCAGCAGCTCAGAACTGAGTGTTAAAACTTAAATGTTACAACTCTCTTTCGGGGGACAGCATGAATGAGCAACAGATGCTGGATTAATGCCTTGCCCTAATCTCTTTTTATTTGCAAATATCCAGTTCCTTGCAGATGGCTCTCAACAACAGTAAGCATACATGGCCTGCCTCTGGGGAAAATTAGGTTGTTTGTGGCCACTGCTGTCTGCATTATTAATCCCTGCTGGCAATTTCTTCTTTTGTTACCATAGTGAGGGTTTGGTGGTAATTTCAAGGCACATCACAGCAAGGTGGTATTGGAAGCAGCACCCCATTAGGTTCTGAAGCAGGGCAGTGGAAAGAGAAAGAAGAGGACTTTCTCTTTACAGAGAGCTGGAGATTGTGTTTTTTTTCTTCTCATCCTTTGACCAGTGTCATGACAACCAGCTCATGTGAGCATCTCTCCTTGTAGTAAGAGATGATTTCCTATGGCAATGGGCTGACTCGAGCTTATTTCAAACCAGATTGTCAGTATTTGCATCTCAACTTCTGTTCCCAAGCATAGCTGATGTGTGGCAGGGCAGTGCTCATTCATGACTTTATCCTCAACTTGTCAGAGTGTGATATAAGAAATCAAATTTGATGTGATGAATTAAGGCCGGGGCTGGGAATAACTACTCTTGCAAAAGGTGAGGGGAAAAGCTGCTTATTAGGAGATAATTAATCATGAAAATCAAATGATCAGATTAATCTTTGTGGCCTGACAGTGTCTCAAAGACTACCAACGGAGAAATGCAAGAATCTTCCGATAAAGAATTGATATTGCAGCAGGGATGATGAGCCGAAGCTACTCAATTCTAGCAGAGATAATAGATGGTACTGTTAAAATTTGTCACCACTAGCAATGCAGCAAGATCTTCCTGTAGATGTCAACATCACATTGTTAACGCAAAGTGAAATTTTTTTTTGACTCACTATATAAGAAGTCAGGAAATTGCAGAAGATAATTAGCTATCAATGATTTATCGCTAGGGTACCTGAGCCAGCTTTCTGGATGCTGCCTAGGTAATCTAGAAAATAGCCTGTTGGTTTGGGTTGGGTTTTTTTGGTTGGTTGGTTTTGGTTTTTTTTATGGGAAATTTCTGAATTATAAGGGATAGCTCCTTTCTTCATATCCCTTTGATGGCGCTGCTGACTATGAGGCTTGAGTGCCAGCTCTGCCTGCAAGCCACTCCCAGGGGCACTGAAGCTCTTGAACCAGCACATGGAGGCAAGCCCTGAGCAGAAAACTGCAATAGCTGCAGACTGTTCAGGAGAGGGTCTGATGTCTTTGCCTTTGGAGTTAGCAAAGTCTCTCAGACATTCATTTTGTGGCTGCATGCCTATCAGGGCTGGTAGCTCCACTAAAAAAATAGTGGCAAGTTAGGCTTGTCCATCACTTTAGAAGTGGAATTAGTTAGGAAAATTTTTCCTGTAGTAGCTTAAGTCATACTAAAAGTCTATGGAGCGCAAACATGCTAGTACTGTAAATGGTAATTATAATTGCAGCAAGAGACCTACTTTTGATCAAGTCTATCATGGCCATAGCAGTGAAGTCATGGCAGGACAAGGCTCCCTTGTCACCCTTTCTTGCACTTGAGTCGGGTTAACTAAACATACTGCAAATATGTCAATGTGTTGGTTGCACTTTTGACAGAAATATAAATGTGCCTCAAAGCTTCTGCATTTTCGGAAGTCTGTGGTTTATCTTATTTTAAGCCTAGAAATTGAAACAAGTTGTATTGCATCTTTTTTTCCCTTTTACAAGCTGACAAAAATCAACCCAATGTATAGGCCCTATCCCAAATCCTGTGACATCACTGAATGCTCTACCACAGGTAGTTACAGGACAGAGCCTGACTCTGGCGAGGAAATGACTGTCTTCTGAAGCAATGCTTTCAATTTAGCCTTTGCTCCATTTTCTTCTTTCCTCCTTTGTTGGAAATTTTTATTCTGCAGTTGTATTGAAATTTGCAAATAATTTTTTGGTTCAATCTACAGAAAAGAAGCTCAGCTAGATGTGCTCTCATGCACATGTACCCCTCTAGCTAGATAGTCTTATTCATCCAAGTGCCTAGTGCATGTCTTTGTCTATGCTGGACCCTCTGACTTCTGGAGCGGGAAGGCTGTTTTGTTAAATAAAATATTAAATTAATTTTGCTGTTTGCAGAAGGCATTTAAGCAATGTCCAGGGTTCATGCCATGGCATTTTGTTCTGTCATAACTGCTTCCTTATACTGCCGCTTTCTGATCCTTTCATCTTTTCATGGCAGACTGCTGCAGGCGGCTCTGATCAGGTGTAGCATCTCAGGCAGCTGACTTGAGGATCCTCTTGAAAGAAATGTGATTTTTGCAGTGCTGAACATACTGTACTTAACTTCACTTAACCCACTTTTTAAAATACTGTGTTATTGTCCCTTTCCTGACACATCTGCAGCACTTGCTCTGTGTCTCTGAATTCGGGATGTTAAAGGCAGCTTTGCAGATGAATGTCCTCCTTGGAAGGAGACTTTATTTTGTTTGGTTATGGGGCATTTTGTAGGTTTGTACAGTGGAGGCTGAATCCCCAGAAGCAGAGATGCAATATAGCTTGAAAGGACAGTGATATTTTGCTTTTAGCTCGTGTTGGTTCTTGGTGTTGAGATACATCTCTGAGTAGCAAAAATATTGCAAACTAAGTTGTGTATTGTCTGAGCGGAGGAAAAAAATTGAGCTTTGGAAGACCACACATGGTCCTGCTGCAGGCTGGCGTCCATTGCCTTACTGAGGTGCAGCTGGTGGCGTGCAAGTGTATTTTGGATGAGTTGGGGAGCAGACAAATCCTACCTTGTCACCAAGCTAGCTAGGGTGGTGACAGAATGGGGATTGTTCCATGGGGCTTCTCTCTAGACAAGCAGTGGCAGTTTGCTGCAAAGCCAACCATGGACTGTAGCCATGTGAGCACAGTTGCTCGAGTAGCCATTGTGTTCCTTGCTGCCTGTGGGAGCTTGTCTGGAAAGGACTGCTGCAGCAACAAGCTCTTGCCACTTTACTGCAATCCCAGCTCCACCTGTCCCAGGGCTTTTCTGGCATTCCCACTGAGGGATGCATGCTCATACTGGCTGATGCTCAGGAAAAGTGCCATGGCACTGTTGTTTGGTTGGGGTTTTTTTGAACAAACTGCCAGTATCTAATAATATCAAGGCAGACAAATTTGTAGTTTTGTACAACAGATCAAGGCAGTGCTGTCTACTCTAAGAATAAAGTCATCTCCAGAGCACATGGAGGGGGATCAAACAGTTTTCCAGCAACCTGCTGCCGTCTGTGCAAACTGCTTCCTAAAATACACTGGTAAATGCCTATGGGAAGAGCTGCAAATCTGGTTGTATTTGCAAACCAGTACATTAGTCATAGGTCCTGTCTGCAAGGTTAGATATCGGCAGCCTAGGCGGAAAGACAGTGGCAGGAGCAGGGCAGGTAAAGAGTGGATGTGGGGGGTAATGCCGACTCTTTGGAGGTTGTGGCAAAGGAAAGCTGGCAAGCACCAGAGAATTGGGGAGTTTTCTGTCCTTGCTCAGCAGAGATGCCTCCCAGAGCATCAGTGTTATTCAGCAGAGATTGGCCATCTTTGAGCAGTGTGGTGGTGGTGTTGTTATTAAAGGATTTGTGGAGAGATAAGAAGCTGTTATTTCTACAGTTCACTTTGAGCCAAATCCTGTGGTCTCTGCTTGTGTTCAGCAACTTGGTTTTCTGAATTCCATGGGTTTTGGCAAGGGCTATTGTGTACTAAACCCTGCTCAGCTTGAATATTGGTGGAATAGTCTGGTCTTATTACCCCAATTGTTACATTAAAACTCTGTAATTAAAAGGAGGAGAGGGATCTTCAAAGCGTTCTCCTTTTCATATCACTATCTTGCTCAAGAAATGTGTTTTTTCTGAGAGAAACTTTCATGCTGAAATGTGCATCTCCACAGAAAGAAAAACAAATACCGACTCTGACATAAGCTCCATTCTTCCTTGAGGCCTGTGTGATAGCAGTATAAAATGTGACATTTAACATCATCCTTTTCTAAAGGATTCCAGATAATTATCAAGAGTCCCTTTGTTCAGACGAGTCACTTTTCACAGTGAAACTGAAAAAACTTCTGAAAAAACTTTGAAGTGTAGAATCAAGAGCAAGAATCCCTCCCTTCTGGTCTGGGAAGCACTGTATTAAGAGGTCTGGTTTTAGCATTTGTCTTACCTCAAAATCAACAACATTTTATCTGTCTTGCTTGTTTTCTTCCCTTTTTGCTAGAAACTGTTTGGTTCATGATGACGAATTCAAAGCTGCTGTACTGATGCTTGCCATACTTGAAATAAGTCGAGACTGTGAAGAGTCCAGTCTTGCAAAATGATCCATTATTCTGATGACCTCTCGTGTGAAGGCTGGATTAATCCACTATAGTTTATTTGGCATCCTGCTGTCAGCTGTCATTTGTTTTGTGTGGAATGTTTGAACTCCTTGAGGTAGAAAGTGTCATTCTGGCTGCTTGAAGTTATACTACCTTGGGCAGCAGGGCTCTGAGCCGGGACCAAAGTCTTCATTTGGCTGAAATTATTCCAGGGAGAACATACTGGTTTGCAGCTGGAAAGCCTGAAAAATAATAAAAAAAAATCTTCCAACTGTGGTAAACCAGTTCTCTTTTGATGGTCTTGAGCCCCTTTCTGGAAGATCAGGGAGTCTATTTGAGGCTTATAAGTGAACTAGAATATGCTTTCCATTTGAAGAAAGATGTTAAACCAAACATACAAGGTTTACTGGCGTAAGTGATGAGAAGTATGAGTATGCCAGGAGGGCTGGACAAGGCCATATTACGGATGAGTTGCAGAGGTATAAGCAGAACATAGGTTCCCAAATCGCAGCTCCTTGCCTTGCTCCATGGCCCATGCAACTTCTCTTCACCAAGCAGGATAAGAAGAAAGCTTTACTTCCATCAGGATATCACAAGCTGCTCTATTTAGCGTGAAGTTTAACTTGGAGCGAGCTTAAAGCTTGATGTGCTTACTGTTTTGGGATAGTGTGCCCTCTCTCTTCTCTCAGAGAATGCTCATTTGCTGCTCTGAATACTTTGTGTGAACGTCACGTCTTGGGTTAACACAAAATCATCCATTTACACCTGGCTTCAAGTTAAAGTCATAAATACTCCTCTGACACTGAGAGGTGAGGGAGTTATCCCAATTCACAGCCCTCATTGGGATGATGCTGACACTTCCTCAAACTTTTCTTGGGGACTCAAGCTGAGTTTTAGATTTGTGGTGAAACCTGAGTGCACATCAGCATAGTGCTGCCTCAGAGACGGTATCAAAACCCCTTGCTTGGTACTATTTATAATATTTTAATTTGTATTCTGGCCTGCTGTAACTCATCCCCCAAGAATGAACCAATTCCAGCGAGGTCACTCTATTCTGTAGCTATTGAGTGCAAATTAAATGATCCTGTTGACCTGTCTTTCCCTCTCTCAGAGGGACCTTATAACATGGCACAACCCAACTGGCACAAGTAGAACGAAGTTTGGTGTAGTTGTGCTTCCTCCTGAAAGGTTCCCTGTTCTGAGGGTCTAGTGGCACTGACCTTTCCATCTTGCTCCACAGACTCTTTCTCTGAAATCGATAGGATCTTAGCAGCATGTGTGTTATGAGAGGCTTAAAAATGGATCAGAAATACTGGAAGGTAATCTGAACAAGGAATAAACTCAAAGCAAAGTGCCTGTGGAGTGAGGGGAGCTGTAATCTAGTAGGTTACTTGAGAGTTATTGATTTTCTCTGTTGCCTGCCACAACAAAAGTCCCTTAACTTTTCCCCTGTTTCCATCTTCAAAACCATTGTGTGCCTTGCTGGCTTGTTTTATAATATGCAACTGATGGACAATTATTTGCCTGGCATTTTGGGTTTATTTATTATAGGTGTTTACAGCTAGGCGAGACTTAGTTCATCCATTTTTACCTTCAGCATGTCACAGATTTTATTTTCAAAGGTGCTTTTCTTTGGATCCCTGTAGCCTGAGTTTTAGGTAGTCATATATATTGCTGTTATCCCTACCCTTGACTGTACTCAAGAATATGTTGTTATAACTCTTAGATATGTCTAAACAAAGCCATGTCAAGGCACCTTTTCTCTTTTCTCCCCTTGACATGGCCTCCAACAGTCCCTCTGCAAGCAGCATGTCTGAGAGTGCGCAGTGCCAAGGTCTGGCTTCTTTGGCCATCATCCCTGTATTTCTTGCAAATAATGTTAATGCGTATGTTTTTGTTTATTTTTTTTAATTCTCCCCTCATCTTTGGTGAAGCTCTGAAGCTTCAGAGCTTTAATTGAAGTGCTTTGTCCAGCTCAGGGCTACTTTTGGCCCTGTAGTTACTTGCAGCAAAATGCAAACTTTTCAGATCCACGGAACATAGAGCAGCAGTGTGTGCCTGCTGTGAGTAATCATCTTCTCTCCCAAGTGACTTTTAAATGTGTTATTATACTGCTTAGATTTTGTTTGTTGTTTTTTTTTTTTTAAGTAAAGAATAAGGTGTCTAACTGTTATTTAGAACTGTTTTTTTATATATTGTGAATCGGTAATACTTTTAATAAAGCAGTTTTATTAGTAGCAATGTACACAGACCACAGATGACTGATGGCTGGATACCTAAGAGCTGTCTTCTCATCCAAGTAATCAAAATAAGCTGGAGGAGGAAACAGAGCTGCAGAGCGGGGAAGGGGACTGATTTTGGATTTTGCACTACTGTTGCAGAGTGCAGTTCTTGATTCAGAAATATAAGGCATGCTTTCTTATGGAGGCTCTACCTGCAGCTACATACCTGATTCATGGGCATATTACTGTGAGATACTCTGTGCCAGTCCACCGTGGTCTACAGGCACACATTTGCTGTTGTCCTGCAGGGAGTATGAAATAATTTGGGATAGCTTGTTCTCTTATGAGAGCTACATCCTGCTTAGGATGGAATTAAGTGTGTGCACAGATTTACTAGAGAATGAGATATAACTTGTTTCAGAACACAGTATTTGGGACAGTGCAGCACTAATGCTGGGTTTGTAGGCAAGCTGCTGCCACAGGCAAAGTTGTCCTTCTGCACGTAGGTCATTACTAGTGTTACTTTGGCCTCATTCCCACAGTCTTTCTTTAACTATAGGTCTTTTTGTAGTTAATATTTATTATTCTAATTAAAAACCCCATGATGGCCAAGATAAAGTTAATATTTCGTATTTGCAGCTAGGCATCAGTTCCCCATTTATTCATAACCATCAGTACTTCTCTATCATGGCAGAGTGCAGTTTGGATGAGGCTGTAACACAGCACTTTAAAAATGGTGAAAGAACGTCTTCTCAGGCTAAATCCTTGCCTGTCTAAGGCAGTTTTGTGGTACTTGGGTGTATTGGCTGTTTTGGTCTTGGGCACAGCTCAACATGCTGCTTCTTATGAGAGTAGAGAGTTCCTCTGGCTTTGTTGTGAAAGCTTAGAGTCTCCCTTTGTCATAGACTCACAAGAGAGGATGGTGGCTGGAGAAGTGTGTTGTACCTTGAAACATGGCAGGGGTGTCCGCTGGTGGTGTGAACCACTGAAAACAGCTATTCAGAATTGCCTCTTCCAACAGTTTCATTGTGAAACTCTATTTGGTATTTTCTTGAAATCTCAGCTCCTTCGGTCCCATTACTGCATGAGAATGGCACCTTCAGATTTGGTTCTGAGCTGTGGAGTGAACCAGAAAAAAAACACCAGAGAACTCTCTGTTAACGGGAAACATCTCTCCTTCTTCACACCTGAAAAAAAACTAAAAGGTAAAGAACAATCCAGTTCTTTGATACTGCAAATTTATTTTGTTCCTGTCCTGTATCATCCTTTTCTGTGCTGGTATGTGTTATAAGTAATGAGCACTGCAGCAGGTAAAAAAAGATAACCCATGAAATTTAGTCTTGCATTTGTTACTCAGTTGTTCCTGCATTAGGTGCAATATATGTTGGGTTCCTTTATACCTGTGTTAAAGTAACAGGAGGTTATTAAAAAAAATTATGCATGCATACATGCACAGTGTTTACTGTTGGTCAGTAAACCTCTGAAAGAGGTGTTTCATCATGTAATGGCTGAGAGTTTAAAGCGAACAAATCCCTCCCCTGTGGAGATAAAGCCCTTGTGAGCAGTTCATTATCATAGTCTGTTTTGCTCTTCAGTTCTTTCTTTCAGAGAAGCACCTGTTGAACAACCGTTTTGTGTCAAGGGCCTTGGGAAAATGGCTGCATGTTTATGGGATCTGTGGACTGACAATCAGGAGGAGAGAGAAGGGTCTGTATGTGAAGTGATGTCATTTAGTGTGTCCTGACCATCCCTTCTGTTCAAGTGAGCTACCATGGAAAGTGACACGTTTTTTCCCACCTCCATGTTAACTGAAAGCTTCGCCGTATGGGGCAGTGGGATGGCAGCTTTCACTTGCCTCCTTTATCTGCCTTCTCACAGGTGGCTGGGATTTGCATTCTTGAGAGGAATAAGCATGGCCTTTTTACACAGGCAACAAAGAAAGATGTTTGTGTGCTTGACCTGCATTGCAGTGGTGCCTGGCGGTTCACTTTTTCGGCTAATGTTTTGATGTGCGTTTTGAGAGCATCTGTGACACTGTGACTGGGGGACAGTGACTGACCTGAATTTTGGTGGAAAAAACAGGCAGGCAGTTTCATCAAGTGCCAGAAGGAATAGATGATGCAATGACTAATGTTTTATCCTGAGAACCTCACAGTTCTTTTTTCCCTGAACTGCTGACATTGTTTCCAGTTGTTTTCTCTCTCCACTATAAATGATAAACTATTAAAGGAGGGGGGCAATAATTTATTTATTTATTTTTGTCTTCCTACACCTCTGACTTAATGAAGGCTGTTTCTACAGAGGCAGCTTTTTTATTGCACTGTCTTCTACAGTCATATTTGGATTGGGTAAACATTTAGAACCCTTAAACAGCAGTAGAGTGAAGATACTGGATAAGTGTGCTATGCTAATGAGCAGCCTCTTTGCATAGAATCATAAAATCATTTAGGTTGGAAAATACCTTTAAGTATTGAGTCCCATCTGTAAACCTAACACTGCCAAGTCCCCCACTATACCATGTCCACAAGTGCCACATCTAAATGCCTTTAAAATGCCTCCAGAGATGGTGACTCCACCACTTCCCTGGGCAGCCTGTTCCAGTGCTTTACAAGCCTTATAGTGAAGAAATTTTTCCTGATACCCAATCTAAACCTCCCCTGGTGCAACTTGAGGCCATTTCCTCTTGTCCTATCACTTGCTACATGGGAGAACAGCCTGACCCCCACCTCACTACAACCTCCTTTCAGGTAGTTGTAGGGAGCAATAAGGTTTCACCTGAGCCTCCTTTTCTCCAGGCTAAACAACCCAGTTCCCCCAGCCACTCCTTTGAAGACTTGTGCTCTAGACCCTTCACCAGCTTCGTTGCTCTTTGGACATGCTTCAGCACCAAAGTGTCTTTGTTGTAATAAGGGGCTCAAAACTGAATCCAGTATTTGAGGTGAGGCCTCACCAGTGCTGAGTGCATGGGGACAATCACTTCCCTGGTCCTTCTGGCCACACTATTTCTGATACAGGCCAGGATGCTGTTGACCTTCTGGGTCACCTTCTGGGATGCCTCCTGGGCACACTGCTGGCTCATATCCGTATGACTGTCAACCAACACCCCTAGGTCCTTTTCTGCTGGGCACTTTTCCAACCACTCCTCCCCGAGCCTGTAGTGTTGCATGGGGGGTTGTTGTGACCCAAATGTTCTTAGCCTGTGCCCTGGCACTTAACCTTGTTGAACCTCATACAGTTGGCCTTGATCCAGCCTGTGCAGATCATAGGTATGTTGGTAGGAAACCTGAGGGAAATGCTACCAGCTCCCTCCCCTTTTGCCCACTTACTCCATCACCTCTTCTCCGAGATCTCTCAGTTGTGAGTAATGTTGCAAGATTGCCTTCAGAACGTGCCTTCCCAGGGAAAAGGGAAGGCGTGTTAACTTCTTCCTTCTCCCCCATGTCTGAATTTCTGTGGTTTCACTATTGCAATCTATCCAATACTCAGATGAAGATGATGCCAGAGTAGCTTGCCCTCAGCCCACATCAATTTGAGTTTGTCGAAGCTGACTTGTTTTTGTATCTCTGATGTTCCTTCAAACAGTGTGACAGGTTTTGTTGTTCATGTCCGTCTGTGAGCTGAATTCTCACTTAACTTCCATCTTGAGCTTATGAAACTGCAGATTTGTACAGTTGACTCCTCCACAGGAAGTGGCGATTACAGGATGCAAACTCCAAAAGCAGATTTGCTGTTGAACGAAACTTTCTAAATGATTGAGTCTTATAATTTTGTTTTCTTATTTCTAAGAACCACATGGGCTTATAACATTCTCCCTTGTCCACAGGAAATGAACTCCAGGTTGAATCAAAGGACATCTCATGGGAGCTCTGTGTCTGTGAAACACTGTGGAAAGATTAATAGCTTCTGCAGTCAATTTTGTATTCTTATTATAGTATGCATATCCAAGTCTCTCTTTCAAAAAGAAAGAGTATTTTTGTTGTGTTTGTTTAAGTGCTCCAAATTTGAATGTAGAGAAAGAAGCTTCTCTTTGGCATATGCTATGCCACTTTTTAACCTGTATAGCTGTACATCCCTGGGACATCCAGCCTGGCCCAATGTTGTACATGTGTGTGCAAACCTGTACAGAGACTGCCTGGCTACAGAGAGGGCTTCCATTCACCTCCTTTTCTGCTGCTGCCACCTTTTAGTTGTGTTCTGCCTTTGTAGGTTTTGCTTTATGTTTGGTATTTCAGGCCAAGAACCATGCCTTTTAATCAGGCTGCAAATCACTTGGTACTTTTTGAGAACTGTGTAATAGTGATTTGCTGTCAAGCTTTCAAAGCTGCAAAAGAAGTTGAAGTAAATTCTTACCAGAACAAAAGGTGATCACCTTTTGATGAATAAACTCACAGTTAACATAGTAACTATAATGTCTCCAGACATCTGTCCTCTCCCTCTTGCCAGCTCTCCATATGGCACAGAGTTTGTAGACAGAGAATAAAAAGGAAATCCCCTATGAAATGTGTTTCTTTGTTCCACAGAACCATCCCCTACCCAACCGCTGCCATGATCCTACCCTGAAACTGGCCCCCAGACATGCAGACTAAGATGGTCCTTATTCAGAACAAAAGCCCTGCAAGGCTTAGGAGCCCAAAAGGTACCTGCTGTCACAGCAGCGTCCAATGCTGCTCATGAGTGCAACTTCATCATAAGGAAGATTTTGCAACTCATAGAGGGAGGTTGTGTTTTGGAGAACAGTTATAATGCTCTGAGTGTGGAGATAGCTGTTATCATGTGGAGAGGGCACTGGGGACGTTTACTGATGTGTTTTCCTTGTAGGTTTGGAGTTTGGACAGACAGATAGTCCAATGACTGATACGGGATACACTGTGCCTTGAACCTATGGCATCTTCACAAAGAAAAACAGTTTTGAAAATGGCTTTTGCTTTAAATTCCCACATTCTTGGTGCACAGCAGGAAGGAAGCTTAAAATAAACCCCCTACAACTAGCCAGGAAAGAATGTAGGTAGTTGATAGGATAGAGAGGGAGGGAGAAGAGGAAAATAAATAAATAAATAAATAAAAGAAAGCTTGCTTATTTTTTTTATTTTTAGTCTTTAACGTGGAAGAGAAATTGTCTCTGACACACTCTTCCTTGATTTGGTTTTGTTGTAAGTTTCTCAGGGGATGATGGCAAAACCTGGTCAGAATAGGTTTGCATCTGTGTTACCCACTTGCTATTGCAACAAATGTGAGAGTTCTTCTTTGTGTGACTTTCCTCTCTCATTTCCTTGGATTCTGAGCAGCAAAGAGATTATTGGATCATCTGATAAATGGTTCCAGGATAACGTGGTCACCAGGGTATTGTGAGCTCTTGAGGATTAAGGGCTAGGATATGAACATCTGCTGCTTTTGTGAATTGACTTCATCACCCTCTTGTGGCAGCGAGTTCCCTGACTTAGGTGGGATAGGAGGAATTTCTCCAAAATGTTTTGATTTACTGCTTTTTAACACTACTGCATGACCTTTAATCTTGTCTGAGGGAATGTCAGTGTCCAGCTACCATAATCTCTTCGCACATTATGTCTGAGCCCCTTCACTGTTGCTTTAGAAATGATGTCCATTCTAAGGGATGTGCTTTTGTTGTATGTAGGATGTATGGATGCAGAGTATCTCTAGTTGGTCCTGCTTTGGCAAGCCTGAATCATTGGTTTCCCTTGCACTACTCCGATAAGAAGACTGAGTTTGTGCCGAGTTTGTAGAAGCGAGGAGACTTCTCACTAGTGTGCAATGTATTCCCTCTTTTGAGATTGTAAAACTGCTTGTTAAATTAGTGCAACTACTAACTTCAAAGAGTGGTGGAGATTTAGTAGGCAACTCTGTGTTTATGGCCCTAAACAATGTGTTGGCTTTAGGCTGACTTTCATAATATAAAAAGAAAGCATTAGCCTGCTTGATATGAAATTAAAGCACTAGAGGGTGAGGTAGGGGAGAAGCAAGGGAACACAGGAGTAGAAATAGGGTCAAGAAAAGGGAAACAAATGACTGCTGGCTGCATTGTAGCTCTACTTTCTGACCCAAACTTTCTACATGTCCAAATGTCTGGAGTCCTCTCAAATGTCTTTGAATAAGTCAGCAGTATTATAGGGTGAAATCCGAAAGATTGTTTTATTCATCTGGGAGGAGGAAGTGTTTGAATCATGAGACTTTGAGCACAGCTCATTAGTGCAGAGAGGGGATAAAATAAATTGAGGGATCCATTAACAACAGGGATTAAAATTTACCGTAGTGGTACCATAATAGGTACCTCGGCTGAGCAAGAAGAATCACAGAATCACAGAATCACAGAATGTTAGGGATTGGAAGGGACCTCAAAGGATCATCAAGTCCAATCCCCCTGCCAGAGCAGGAACCTAAATGACATCACATAGAAAGGTGTCCAGGCGGGTCTTGAATGTCTCCAGAGAAGGAGAATCCACAACCCCCCTGGGCAGCCTGTTCCAGTGCTCTGTCACCCTTACTGTAAAGAAGTTCCTTCTAGAGTTTAAGCGGAACCTCCTGTGCTCCAGCTTGTACCCATTACCCCTTGTCCTGTCATTGGGCATCACTGAGAAGAGCCTGGCTCCATCCTCGTGACATTCGCCCTTAACATATTTATAAACATTAATGAGGTCTCCCCTCAATCTCCTCTTCTCCAAGCTAAAGAGACCCAGCTCCCTCAGCCTTTCCTCATAAGGGAGATGCTCCACTCCCTTAAAAGAGAAGTGCTACAACCCAGTTGTGTTAAATGTTCATTTCTGAGAGGCTGACAGAGATTTATGGTTTCTTTTCTGTAAGTCCCATTTAGTTTCTGTAGCACTACATCTCTTACTGATGCACATAAGAAACCGTCACTGTTAATAGCTGGACCGTTTCTCTAAAGGGTATGTTTAATATCTGATTATTTTGGAGGAGAGGGCAAAGTGTTGTAGACCTTGGGCTACCTTTTGGAAAGGCTGAATTGTTTTCAGAGTACGTCTGTAGTTGGTTAATTTCTTAAATGCAGCCTGACCTCTTTGCCTGGTGAGGGATGGCAGAAATGTTCTTCTCACCATGGTTTTTGGCCCACTGGGGCACTCTGAGTCTCCCTGATGGCGTCAAGGCAGTCGATCTCAGGTGATGAGTCTTGTGCAAACCATTATCTCTGCCTGCCTGTCCTAAAAGCTATGTTAGCAATTTAATGGCCTCCTGGTATGTCTAATACATCCTGGCTTGGAGTCTGAAAGCATTATTAGGGTGGAAGCTCTTGGTGGCTGGGAGCCTCAGCACTGGTTACCACAGAGGGGCACCAGTGAGGAAGACTATTTTGTGCTGTGGGCAGGGATGGGACTGCTGAAGAAATTGTGCCTGATTGCTGTGGGGCTGCTGCACCCTGACAGCGGTCACTGTGAGATCTGAGCTGGGTGTGGTGGTAAGGAGGATAATTGCTGCCTGAGGAACATCAAAGTGAGGCCTTGGGGTTAGGGGCTGCCATGGGGACCAGAGACCCTGGGAGTGGGGCCTGGGGAGAAGGCTGTGGGGCAGGCCCCACACCAGCTGTGAGTGGTGAGCCCTAAAGAGTAGGACCAAGAGCCCAGAGGTGGTGTTGTCCCCACCAGGGTCTATACCCTGTACCCCGTGAGTGGAGGGAGCAGGGCTGGAGATGCTGGCTACAGTGACCAGGCAGAACTTCCTCTGAGATGCCACTCAGAAGATGTGTGGAACCCATGCAGCCCCTTCCTATCACTGCTGCTTCTGCCAAAACCCCAAAATCTCTGTCTTTCTTTTCTTGTTAAAGAAATCCTTTTGGAAGCCTCTAACACAACATTGAAGGCGTCCTCTCCAACACTCAATAGGGATGCACTTCGTGATAGGAAAGCAATACTAAGTAAGATAGCCTTTCATATTCCAGAACTTTTAAAAATATTTTTAAATAAGAGTAAAAATTATTAGAATTTTGTATGAAAAATTGTATATAAGTACAATATATATGTATACAGCTTGCATATATTTTTCAGAAAGAGAAGTATACTTTATCTATTGGCACTTGCTGCTGCTGTGGTCTTTGAACTTGAAATTTTTATAAACATCTCCTGACCCTCATTAGCTGTCTAGCTGGTATTTGTTGTCTTACTGATGTGTTTATCCCCCAGCTCTTTTCTAATCCTGCCCCAGTTTTCACCCTGAGACCAAGGGAGTGGCAGGGAGGGAGGGGAAGGTAGGTGCATCCCCAGAAGCCTTTCACTGGCTGGGAAGGGAGACGAGAACATGTGAGTTTCCAGCGCTTGACATGCTTTTCTATCTCTGGATGCACATTAAAATAAACTAATGCATTAATGTTACCTGATTCTGTCTCCACATAGTGATGTGCTTTGTTTGCGCTCAACAGGAGCAGTTTTCAATTGGGCAGAAGGTGTCATAAACCCATCCAGGTAGCCTTTCTGAGTTGCCTGAGGTTGTCATAACTAAGTGTTCAGCCTGATAAATCCACTGCAGAATCATTTAAAAAAAAAAATTGTTTCTAATGTAGAGTATTTTGACAAATATATAATGCAGAACATGCTACCAAGGGGTTTTGTAATTATCTAAGTGTGACTTCAGATTTTTAAGAAGTATTAATTAGGAGTTTTGGTCTCCAGTTTTCTCTTCTGCAAGGTCATAGAAATGTTTCAGAAGGTGAAGAAAACAGCATGGAAGTAAAGCTCAACAGAATCAATAGGTTCACATTGCTGTTCGTTTGGTTAGTGGCTTACCAATATTGGCCCTGAACACTGTTGATTTAGTTTTCTCACTGTTGCTACAGCATGGCTTTGCTTTACACCAGAGGTACAAGTCGCATGTTCTCAGTTTGCAGTGATTTTCATGGAGGCTTAGCCTCATGGTTACAATTACTGGCTTTGTGAAGATGAACTCTTGCTTTGCTGATTATCCCTGCAGTTGTTTCTGTCATGCTTCTGATAACCATGCTGTGGTGTTCCTGAGTATTCCTTAAGCAAAAGGACAAACTTTTCCAGAGTCTGTCTGGTTAAGAGGACAGAGGAACATACTTTACGGGTATTATTTGGGCTTGTTTCATTTCACAGGAATGTCACCAAATTAATTTACAGTGATGAGATGTAGTGATGCTGAAGGGCTATGATGAAGATTTATTCCTAGTAGTCTCGAAGTGTGGTCTGAAGGTATTCCCTGAAAAGTATGTCCCATACATGACAATGGCTTCATTAGATAGGGTGAACCAGTCTGACTGACACTTTCACTTAAACTGGATGAAATCCTGCTCTTTTTCTCTCCCTTTCCCTTTCCCTTTCCCTTTCCCTTTCCCTTTCTCTCTCTCTCTCTCTCTCTTGCTCTTGCTCTTTCA